>CAUYRH010120827.1:0-72674 GCA_963574655.1 Perodicticus potto | reverse complement strand
TGAGATGGAATCACTTGTTCTTTCCTTGCTAATACGTTTGAGTTCTCTGTGGATTCTGGTTATTAAACCTTTGTCAGAGATATAACCTGCAAATATCTTCTCCCATTCTAAGGACTGTCTGCTTGCTTTACTTACTGTATTCTTGGCTGTGCAGAAGCTTTTTAGTTTGATCAGATCCCAGTAGTGTATTTTTGGTGTTGCTTCAATTGCCTGGGGGGGTCCTCCTCATAAAATATTCACCCAGGCTGATTTCTTCAAGAGTTTTCCCTGCACTTTCTTCTAGTATTTTTATAGTTTCATGTCTTAAGTTTAAATCTTTAATCCAGTTAAGTCTATTGTAGTTAATGGTGAGAGGTGTGGGTCCAGTTTCAGTCTTCTACAGGTCGCCAGCCAGTTCACCCCACACCATTTGTTAAATAGGGAATCTTTTCCCCACTGAATGTTTTTAACTGGATTTTCAAAGATCAAATAAGTAAGTAAGTAGCTGGGTTCATCTCTTGGTTCTCGATTCTGTTCCACACGTCTACCTCTCTGTTTTTACTTCTAGTACTTTCTATTGCATACAACTGGAAAGTAGTGTTAAGAGAAAACACATCAGGAATTCATCCTGACGGCTTACAATTACAGTTAAAGACTATCAGGTTTTTGTTTAACCTCAGCAATTTTACATCTATACCTTCTTTCTCACGTGCTGAAAACTCAAGTTCTTGTCCACGTTAGTGACAATAATAGCATGCTTTATCCAACATTACACAAGCAATGCTGTCGTAGAATAATAGCATCAATATTACCATCCGTACTATAGTTACATAAAGCGGTTTAACACTCTTTTTCTGTTCTTTAACAATACCACTCTAGGGATGAACAAACACATTCTTGAGTCTGAACATCATTTGAAATATAATTTCTTTTTGTAGAGTAGAGCTACCAACTCAAAACCTAGTTAATTTCATTTGTTTCTTTTCTGCTTGAGATTTTTAATAATTACTTTTTAAGAACATTTTTATTCTCTAATTACATAAAATATTTGTAAGTTATATTACAATTAACCAACAAGATATAGTCAGATAAGTGAAGCTTATATCCAAGTTACTTCAACCTTAGTTGCTTACTCTCCTTACAGATAAGTAAGCATCTTTGATAATTTTGATGTTTATTCTCCAGTTAATTTTTAAATATATAATATTTAAATTATATTAGCATTTCCCCTTTCCTTCATAAATGGCTGAATAACATGAACACTTGGCTCCTCTTTGCTTACTTCCTTGAGATGATGCCAAAGCAGTTTATAGACATTCCTAAATCCTCTTTACAGCTGCATAGTACTTTATGGTGTGGCTTCACCAATTGTTTATTTAACCAGTTCCCTATTGATAGATATTTAATTTGTTTCTGATCATTTACTGGTACAAAAATTGGGCTGCAGTGAATATAGAACGCATCTGGGTGACATTTATCTTTTTCTGTTTGCCAGTGTGTCCTCACAATAGAGTCTTAGAAGTGAGTAAATGCAAGTTTGCTAGATATTGCCAAATGCCATTCCAGAGATACGGTATCATTTTTCTTCCCATCAGCAGTGTATTAGAGCGCCTCTTTCCCATAACTTTGCCAACTGAGTATGTTTCCTCACTTTTGGATTTTTGCCAATTTGATATGTGAGAAACGATCAGGATATTATATTTTGCTTTTCTCTTATTAGGAGCAAGCCTGAGCATATTATAATTAAGAGCCATTTGCTTTTCTTTTTTAAGAAACAGTCTGTTCATTCCTCTAGCCCATTTATCCACCAAGTTGCAGTCTTTTTCTTCTCTATTTTTAGCAGCTCTTTATATATTAGACATGGTGACCCTTTGTAATAGAAGTTGCAATTTTCCCCATGTGTCATTTTCCTTTACATTGCTTGGAGCATTATTTTCTTGCAAATGTATTTTTTAATGCCATCAAATTTAACTTTTTCCTCAATGCATCTGGATTTTGATACATAGTTGAAATGATTTTCCTTATCCTGGCTATTGGAGAAAATTATCCATGTCTTCTCTTCAAACATGTATAGTTTCATTTATTGCACATTTAGATCTCCGAGTCTTTTGGAATTTATCCTGGCTTACAATGTGAGAAATGGATCCAATTTTATCTTTTTCCATATGGCTATCCACTTATCCCAACATCACTTATTTAAAAGTCCATCTTTTCACCACCAATTTGAAATGTCACCTTTATTGTGTATTAAATTTCCATATGCAATTGGGTCTATTTCTGGAGTTTCTATTCATCGATGTCTCTATTCATGGGCCTACATCATTCTGCATTAATTAAAGAGGCTTTATAACGTGTCTTAATATCTGGTCAAGCCAACTTTCTCTATCCTCATTGCTCTGATCACTCTAGATTATTCTTTCCTTCTAAATGATGCTTTTTGAAGGACATTAAATTCATAAACCAACTGAAGGAGAACTGACTCCTGTCTATCTCCCAAACTGGAGTGACATCCTATTTCTTCAAGTCAACTGTAACATCCTTCAGAAGTGTCTTTCGTTTTCTTCATACAGGTTCTGCACAACTTTTGTTTGATTTTATGCCCAGGTATGCTATCATTATTACTGTCTTAAGTGTGTTGTACATATATCTCCTCACTGCCTTTAGTTTGTATCCATGAGAGTTGTTTCTGTTGATTTTTTCCCCTACCTACTACTTTACCAAATTCTTCTACTAATTGTGGTACTTCTTTCATCAAGTCTTTTAAGATTTCCAGAAATGTCTGGAAATGGATCATGTATTACATGTATTTTCTCCTACTTAATATGTTTTTACGCTTTCTTTCCAATTATCGTGTATGGAAGATCTGACCTTTTTTGATTTTTATTAAGACCTTATCTTTTTTTATTTTTATTAAGATCTTAGCTATTTGATTTTTATTAAGCACTTAATGAGCATTGTACAACAGCATGAAATGGGCTTTAAAGCACAATCTTAATGGTTGCGCTTTTTTAAAATATGTATATGCCACAACATATTTACTCATTTTCAACTTGAAGTTCAGGTTCCTTCCTTTTTACTCTTATAAATTGCAATGAACACTTTTTGTCTACACACTGTATAAATATGTATGTGTGTGCACATTTCTGATTAAGTCCTTACGGTCATAGGAGTAGAATCACTACATCAAATAGCATGCCATTTTTTAATGCATTTAAAATATATAATTGATCAAATGCCTTTCAGAAAACATGAACTAATGTACACTTGATTCAGCAAGTTTGTCTTCCTTCGCCACACTCTCACCAACTTTGGTATTTAGAGAGTTACGGCAGCTAAGTGGGTGCCCAGTATCTCATTGTTATGGGACAGACTCATGGAGCAGACTCAGCTCCGCATGTGTTTACTCATGAGTGTGGGGAGAAGGGGCCAGAGCCTTCTTCCTCTTTGGGCCCGGGGGTGATACTCTCCCTGTGGGGTGTTACTGCGCTTATGACTTCCACTAACCAGACCCGGATATCTCCAGACAGCAGGTGTTCAGGCACTGCCCTCCCAAGGAGCAGCTGTAAAGTCTGGAGCTTTTGAGGGTTCCCCTTCATACACTTCTCTGCTTGGAGACATCGAACTCCATCTTCACCTCTCCCTCCACTCTCAGTTCCCAGCACTGGAATTGCCTCACCCACCGGACAGGCTTTTTGAGCATCTCGACACCAGCTGCTGTCTCTGGTGCCCACTTGCCCCACCAGAAATGTCTGTGACCTTGGAGGTACCAGCTGGGGGAAGTGCAGGCTGCTCCTCTTCCACCCCCTCTGCTGCCCCATCCCGCAAGAGTCACTGATGAGATGATCACAGGAGCAGATCAGAAAGCCTGTCTACTCCAGAAGCAAAAGTCCGGCCAGGGCAGTGAATACCAGTCTGCCTGTCAGCACCTTCAGTCTCCATGGGGGATTCTCTGCAGAGCTCCTCTGCTCTTCAGGTTGAGCAGAACTACAGGGAGGGGGGAGCTCAGTCCCACCCTAGGCCCCGGGGAGGGGAGGGAGTGACCTCTGCCAAGTAACACTGCCACACGGCATGGCCCCTCCCAAGGCCGATTCCCATACCTCCTGCCTCTTCCCCTGTCCTCTGCTTATATAATGACGACGTGGGCCGGGGTCCGGCTGCTCTTTTACATGTTGAGCATTTAGCACCTGTTGTTTCTGGCTGTGGGCCTAGTGCTGGCTCCAGAGCAACAGCAGAAGCCCCACTCCACATCCTGGTATGCTTGCGTCTATTTGTATTTGCTTAGTAGTAAGAGTGAATATTTTTCATGTGTTTATTAATAATCATATTTCTTCTTTTATGAATTGCCTATTTATGGCATGTGCTCTATTGTTTTAGCTTCTTCCTCTCTACCTCATGAAGCTTCCTCCTTGAGAAGCAGGCTGACTGAGCTCTTCTGGCTGTGTAACTTTATAGCCCACTGGCTTGGAATTTAACACAACTGCTTTCCAATGGTAGTTTCTGCCTTTAGGATGTCAGTATTAATATTCAAGATGCAATGAGCTAAGAAACAGGATACACAGATCCACTATTTGATATTCAGCATCTGGTTTATGAATTTGTGCTAAATATACACAGCAATATACATATTTACATGTATGCATGAATACCTATTATATAAAGACATGACATGATGTTCAAAACCAGCTTTCACCTCCCATTTAATTTTTCTATAGCCTCCCAGTCATTCATTCAACCTAATAACAGCAATCTGAATCAGAGAATCGATTTATAACCCTACCAGGTGGCAAAAGGCTTTTCCAAGTGACCTCTGGGGGATCCCTTCTGGCTATCTTCTAGAAAATAGGAGATTAAAAACATATGTGTTCCCATAATACTGCCTTCTGAAGATGTTTCATCTCCTAGTCCTGCCTCATGTAAGTTATGTAAGACTATGGAAATCAACAAAGAGCAATTCATGCCTTGACTGGGATTATTGTTGTTGTTATAAGGACCCAAAATTGGAAGAGTAACTCAGATGCAAGCAGTTTATACACAGTCAAGCTCATAGAAAATTCACTTCTGACTTTTCTGCAAAGGATATGAGTGGATAAAAATTCTTGGTATTTTGTGACTCTATTAACTCTCTGGGAAATAAAATGGATTTAATTTAATATCCTAAAATCTTAAGCCATCAGAGCTTAACCTGGGAAGCTGAACCTGGTCATGTGGGGAGGGCGAGGAGGAAGCTCCCAGGGCGTAGAGCACCAGTGTGTGTGGCATTTCGATGTTACTATGGGGATTGCTATAGTAACAATTCCACTCACCCCTCATTTATTAAGTTATTTTGTTGTGGAACCAAAAGGTAAACCAAACATTCAAAGAAACAATAGCTTTAAAGAGATTTTGCTGTTTCTGCAGCCTCGGCCAAATGTTTCAATGAAAGTACTTTGAGTGGAAAAGACAATATTGGCAGATAATTTAATACAATTGCAGGGATGAGATTCCTCAAGGTTTCCTCTGAGACTGAAAAAAAATAACAGCGGATCTATGTCATAATACAGTGTCAGATTTGAGAATTTACCAGCCCTGATTCTCAACCCTCTGAGGCAACAATGGAATTTTCTCCACTCTCCCATACCCACCCTCATGCTTCCGTTCTTTATCCTTCACTCCTTCAGAAAACAGCCTTTCATTTTTCCCATGAACAGAGTGGGAAAAATGAAGCTGACCAGAAAAATCAACTTAATCTCCTTGGGTTTTAAGTGCAGTATCCCAGTCCCATGGCCTGCGGAGGCCTGCAGTATAGCAACCTATGTAACAAGATATATAGCAACCTACATAACAGGACTGTGGAAACCTTAATAAGATATGTAACAACCTATGTAACAATTTATATAGTAACAACTTACGTAGCAACCCACGTAGAAAGATATATGGGAACCGGGACAGCAGGTTTAAAGAGACAATGTGCTGGTTGACCAGGACAGTGGGCATGCTGAGACAAAGTGGCAGTTACTGGATGTTAATGATCAGACTTTTGCAGTTGGAAATTGATCAGCTGGAATTCCAGTGAAGGGGGCGGGGCTTGGGGAGGGGAGTATATTCTCAATAAATAGCACTGCGTTGGTAGCCTGGGGCCTCTTCCCTGACAGTATGGGGAGGCTCACCTCCTGCAGGTTTCAAGCTTACAATCCTTTGTCCGGCCTGCTTCCTCCGTGATGCACTGACACTGCAATCCATATTTGAAACAATAGACACCGAATAGGGAGAAGGAGGCCTTGGGAATGACATTCAGGTGGAATTTTTCTGTCTTCCTCTTGTATCCTTTCTTCTTGGTTCCTTGAGGGTCTCTGCCAGGGCAGGCAAATTATCTTGAAAAATATTCACAGACTCTCTGAAAGCCAAAAGGAGGGTTTGGGAGAGATCAAGTGTTTTGGGGTCTGCCGTA
The DNA here is from genome assembly GCA_963574655.1 of Perodicticus potto. Taxonomy (NCBI): domain Eukaryota; kingdom Metazoa; phylum Chordata; class Mammalia; order Primates; family Lorisidae; genus Perodicticus; species Perodicticus potto. The sequence goes on along the minus strand of CAUYRH010120827.1, from coordinate 66,268 downwards.
CTGTCATGGAACATTATGGTAAGAAACTCCTTGGAAGGTGGGGTTGTATAAAGGAGAAGGAATGAAAAAGAGAGTAGCTGGGAAAGGCAACTCTGCAAAACCAACCGGCATCCATGTGTGAAAACTTCAAGCAAGTGACTACTTGGCTTGATCCCTTTTTTTTTAACCCCTAATCCTAAGAGAGATGGGGTCTTTGTTTACATACTTGAATTGTTACAATTTAGTCAGTCCACGGATTGCTTTGGTGTAGTAAAGACAAAGCTTGTAAATAGAGGCATTCAACAAGATGGAAAGGGCAGGATAAGTGAGATAAGATACATCAAGACATGGCAAAGTTAGCCTCAAAAAGAATTTCAGGAAACAAGAGTTAGTACTTTCCTGAGTCTCCCAAATATATTAATGCAACCAACTCATAAATAGCCCATGAAGGTAGTTCTTATCAGGATCCTCTATGTTCACAGGGGAAAACTAAGACACAGAGAGTATAAGGGGCTTGTCGGTTCAGTAAAGAGTCTGGTTGTGAACCCAAGCAGCTGATTTTGGGGTCCATGTTCTTCTTCCTGGCCCCATCCTGCTCCTCCAAGCTGAGCCATGAAAAATAGATGAGGCAAATTCCAAAGCTGCATTCTCCAAAGCTGAAGGAAGAGAAGTGCAGAGGGGAACGAAGATTTGGCTAATGAAGGTAAGTGTGCTCTGACTGTGGGCCAACAGAAGCAGACGGCCTCCCAGGGACGGGAAAGGCAGCCAGGCAGAACTCCTTGAATCACGGACGAGGAGCAGACGACACAGGGCTACACCTGAGGAAACTCTGAAATGCACTGACGCCTAAACCAACTTTCTCCCGAACCATACCAAATCCTCCAGGGCTCCCCTTGCTTACCGTGTTAATAGGACAGAACAAGACATTATTCTCTTGTTTTCTCCTTTGCAGGTTGGAAAAGTCAAGTCCTAGAGAAAGGAAGAAATCTAGCATTCAAATTCTCTATTGCAGCTATCAGAACCAGCGTGAGTAGCTTAGAAAAAAAACCTCATAAACAAATTCCTGGCACCTTCAAAGAGAAAAAGAAGAACAATTTTATTTATTTTTTTTATTTTTTATTTTTTATTTTTTTGCTGTTTTTGGCCAGGGCTGGGTTTGAACCCACCACCTCTGATATATGGGGCCGGCGCCCTACTCCTTTGAGCCACAGGCGCCTCCCAAGAAGAGCAATTTTAAAATCCCAGCCTCCATTAAACTTCTATGAATTAAAAAGGGCTCCTGGCCTCCTCTTTAGCAAACTCCCAGTTATTTCATTTGGATTATCTTGTTATATTTGGCCTTTAAAAGTTTCAAAGCTTTCTCCACCAGCGGCTTAAAAAATTAAAGCGAGGTCGGAATAGGCTTGTCTGGGGAGCTCAAGATGGGAAGGTTTAAATTTGCCAGTGTTAGGAACTGCTGAAGACCGAGGGTGTAAGAGGAAGTAAACACGCACGAGCTTTGGAAAAGAATTCACACGTGGATGATGCCTGAGGTCCCGTGCGTGTGCTCGCGTGCTCACACGCGTGTGCACACACGTGGGCAGAGGCAACTGCCCCGAAAGAACCGAGAGTTTCCCTGGACTATAATTAAGCTTCCTCTCGGCTGGGGAATTGGCTCACCAGGCATATTTCCCTGACTCTCAGAGCTCTACTGATCATGTGAAGTCTTTGGTGCCTCAGGGACCCCAGTTCTCCTTCCCCCACAGCCAGAGCCTGGGAAGCTTCACATCATACTAAGTAGGAAGTTACTGATCTCCAAGGATGAGTTAATATGGAAAAAAAATTACAGCACTTGGGAAGTCTCTCAAAGCCGCAGAGCCCAATGCCTGGGAATACAGCATCGGAGGAAAAGACCGGCCAGGAAGAGAAGGAAGACGACAGCGAATTGAACATGCTAAACGTCCCTATGTTTTACAAAGTGCAAACATGAAGCAGGCTATACTTTGCCACCACACAGTAAATATAAGATTACTAGGCAATTATGTTTAAACATTACAGAACCTCCAAAAATAATTGCCATGTTCAGGCCAGTTTTTCGATCCCTTGATAACAGTATAGTTTAATGGATAGAAACAACTGTATCATTTATTCCTCTTACATAAAATGCCACCAAGCGTGTAAGTACATGATCAATAACAGAGGTTTACAGTGAGCGCGGAGTCGTCTGGGAGCTGCGGCTGAGAAGCAGGAAGAGGAGATGAGAAGCGGGGCCTCAGCCGAGCAAGGACCCCAAGGCTGCTGGATGCCTTCACTTTCACGGCGCGCGAGGAATCGCGTCCCCGCTGAGCTCGTCACTCTCCAGGGTTTGTAAGTTAGCTGTCGAAGGTGACCCCTGGATGGGCTCCTTCTCCTGAAGATGGTGGCTATGGCAGAAACGTGGGATTGGGGGATGGGAGGACATGAGAACATTTGTCTTTTGACTTCTGACCATTTCATTTTGCACATACCTGGTTATTAGGAAGAAAATTAAAGTACTGGCTTGGAGGCAGGCCTGGACTCTTTGCAAGTGTTAATTTTACTGAAAAGGATATTCTCAGGTCAGCCATTATGTACTCTGAGCAGTGTTTCTAAAATTGATTCAATAATTGACTTCTTTAAAAAAAGCCTGCAGGGCTGCTAAGGGGAGGTATTAAGTTGGGGTGTTCTGACAGGGGTGAAGGAGGCAGAAGTGGAGACTTTGGCCTGCTCCTGGGTATCCGCAATGCAACTTCCTTCTTAGAAAGGCACAAACCCCCTTCTGAGAGCATCACTTCTCCTAATGTCTCACAAGCCGACAGCCTTTCCCCCCTTAAAAACTGCTAAGTTATTGGGGACTCACTGTGTTCTAGGCATTGTGCTAGCTTCTTTATATTAACTCATTAAGTCTGTGTTAGCGTCTTTATATTGGCTCATTGAATCTGAAGGATAATCTCACGAGGTGTGTCATAGCGTTGTTCTGGATTATAACAAAAAGGGAATGAGAGTTCTGGGAGATAATGTTGGATAGCCCAGGATGTAGGACGTGCTGCTGGTGGGGCTGAGGGCTGCCGGGGCCTCTGAACTCACCCTTAGCCACTACTGCTTCTCTTCTTTTTTTCTTCTTCTTCTTTTTTTTTTTTTTGGAGACGGAGTCTCACTATGTCACCCTTGGTAGAGTGCTGTGGTGTCACAGCTCACAGCAACCTCAAACTCTTGGGCTTGAGTGATTCTCTTGTCTCAGCCTCCCAAGTAGCTGGGACTACAGGCGCCCACCATAACGCCCAGCTATTTTTTTTTTCCCACAGTTGTCATTGTTGGCCTGGGCTGGGTTTGAACCCACCAGCCTTGGTGTATGTGGCCGGCACCATAACCACTGTGCTATGGGCATCGAGCCTACTACTTCTCTTCTTATCCAATCCAATAATTGATTCCAATTTGGTCAATAACAGGAAACAGAAACCATAATGCACATTGATTATCCTGGGGTTAGCCTCTCCTGGTGTTCTTGCTTTATGTTTATGAGTTTATTAAAAAGTTAGAAATGATCTAGAGAAAATGCATTAACCCTACTGTATAGAAGAGGAAACTAAAGCTCACAGTGATCAAGCTCACATCTAGAGACGAAGCCAAAGTTCTAAGCCAGCTCAGCCTGGCTCCCTAAGGTCTCCTGCCACTGTAACAGGCTGCCTCCTGCAGGGCTGGAGTGGCCAGCTCAGCCAATCACCAAGGGCCAATTCGCAGTAACTCAGACTATCATTAAGGAAAATAATAGTCTGCTTTTTGACTTGTATTTTCATGTGTTGGTGAGAATCCAGATATTTCAGAGTGCTCCATAGTGAAGGATGATGCATCTCTCCTGTCTGATCAAGCTAATATATTCAGTGCTACTCCCAAAGAGCTTCTTTGCCCTCAATATTCCCTCTGTCCTCCAACTAATGCAAAACCACCTCATGCTTCAGGCTCGGCTCACATCTCTGATCTGATCTCACACCTCAGCTCTGCCCATATCTCCACACATTTCCCATTATTCCCTTGACCTCCTGAAACATGCAGTGCCTGTGCTATTGGCACACACTTGCTGTGATGCTCTGGGTTTGTTTTCCTGACTCCTCAAAGGCTCCAGGAACTCTGCCCTATTCTTTTTGCTTGTTGAGCTTTCTTTTAAAAGATTATTTTGAATTAATACATAATAATAGTGCATATTTATGGGGGACTACAACCAAAATGTCTAGAGTTGTAGTACATCACTTTAGAGCATTGAAACAGATTTTTGTGATGGCATTATTTATATACGGCCCTGGGGCACGGATGATGGGGAAGTGAAAGTCATTGATTCTCAAATATTTTTAGAGCACTTTCAAATGCTTTCTGGATATCTATTATTATTGAGCACCCATTATATTGACACATATTGACTGCGTGCCACCCACTGTCAGGCAAGTTCTTCTATTCTGATCAAATCAGTATGCTGGCCATCTCTACCCAAGGCTCAAATGATACCAAGTTCACACCTTAACATGCATCAGTTCTTTCATTGAAAGGGCATCTCATAACCTTCCTACCACAGGTAAAGGTAGAAGATTATGAATGAAAATCTCCTCCAGAAATCTCTTCCTAACAAGGCTTTACTTTCCTGGGCACTTCCCTTAGCAATTAGTATTAAGCCACAATTATTGCCTTTGCTCTTGGTATGTTGCTTTGTCCCCAAGATCTCCTCCTAGTTTTATGTATCCAATTTCCTAAATCATCCCTGTTTCTTCAGCAGCAATGAATGTAGTGCGTTGTGGTTGCTCAGTAAATATTTGTGCTTGGTCTGGCTGGTTGGGTATCCAGTGACTCTTCCTACATTAAGTCGTTAGGAGGGAGTCAATCAGAACCCTTCAAAGTGCTCAAAGTAGCTTCCTACGCACAATACAGACAGGTCCCTGATTCGGAAATTCTCTCTGTCCCATTGTGATGTCTCTTCAACCATGGCTATTTCTCTTTTCAGGACTATTTCCCAATATATTTCATTCATGGACATATTTATTTTTCTCAAATCATTAAGACATTGCTCTTCAAGACCAGCAATCTTCAAAAGTGAAATTTTCTTTAGCAAAGAACAGTACATAATTTATATCTAATTGATAGCCCTGCTTGGATATTTAACTTAAAATTACTTCTATAAAAATCTGCAACACATTTTTTATTGGGTTCTATACTGACTGCTTTTGGCTAGAATCACACCCTAAAATTCTAATGGGTATGAGCCAAAGCTGCATGGTTTTGTAGCTAATAATAACAATAATAATGAGCACATTTCAAAAGTGCTAATTACAAATTCAATTGGATTATGTTCTTGTTATAAATGCTACAGGTTTTCTGCCAGGTTGGTACTTCACAACAGTATGTTTTCAAACACCTGTTTACCTTAATCATCACTAGATATATTAAAAAAGAAAAACTTTAAAAAGTTGAGAGGCATATTAAATCTTATGTGTCTTTATAAAATTTGGAATCCTTTACCCAGAGTCCTTTACTGCACAAGTCGAAGCAAAATGAATATATATATGTGTGTGTGCATATATGTATATCAATGAAGAGGATGGAAATTTAAAAATTTTCTATCCAGTAGACTCTAACTGGATTAGGAGGGAGGATAGAAAACAGAATTATCCTGGTGATTTTCTTGTACCACAGAAAACTTTAGGAAATGTCAATTACATTTAAATCTCTATCACATGTATTACAGGACAGTAATGCCATAAAAGTGAATACAGCACAGCCCCTCCATATAATCTACTGAAGGGGCTTTTCCTGTCAACAAATTCATAAAATGTTGGACAAAGTTTGGGGAAGTAAAGCAGAGCCAAGAGGAAAAGGCTGAGACATCAGGGTTTGGGTAGGAAGGTACCTGCAGTTTTTTAACTGAGTTCTGGTAATGTGGCTAATGGCAGAATCTTCCTTGAATCTGGAGACAAGAAAACAGGTTAAGGAACAGGCAACCTCTTATGCTCAAACCCTGCGTGATCAGTGTGAGAGATTCTTACCTGCAGAAGGCAGATTGTAGAAGTCAGAAACCAGAGTTTGTGTTGTTTTTTTTAACCCCATCTCAGAGGTATGATGGATCAATTAGACTGTGGTTCTCATTAGAATCATTGGAAACATTAGAATCATCTGGGGAGCTTTTAAGGCATGTCAATGTCCTACTCCGAAGGAAAGAATTAGAACCTCTCGGGGTGGGAGCCCAGCAGAAGTCATTTTTAAAGGCTCCTTAGATGATTCTACTATGAAGTTATGGTTAAATGTTACTATATTAAAAGATGGCGAGGGGTCAGACTTAAGTTTGTTCTTAGTTCTTTAATCTTGCCAATGCCTTGCAGGGAACATTTTTTTTTTTTTTTTTTAGAACGTTCGTGAGACTTATGCAAAGGAGGCTAAGATGGAGATCAGCGTTTCACCATCTATTGTTCCTCTTCAACTCCAGAGCACCCCGTATCTGCCCCGTTCCCACAGTTATTCGGCTTTTACAGAGCAGGTCAAGCTTGGAGGAGCTCCCATGGCTCCAAAATGGGACAGTTTGAACATCAAAAATGATGATTACTGTCATGAATAGAGACTTATCAAATATACGAAAACTGATGAGTTCATAATGATACTTCAAAAATAAACAAACAAGACACCTCATTGATTACCTTGGTGGTTGCTAGGAAACCACCTCATTATTCTGAAAATGTGTAAATAATGGGAAAATCTCAAGCCCCTTTCTTGCCTTTCCCAATTTGGACTAGAACTCAGGCTAATCAATTAGTTGATGAGGACAACCGTTATTCTTTATACAAAGGAATTATATGTGAATAAATGCAGAAAAAATGACAGAATTAGAAAATCTGTTTTGCACTCATTAATGAAATAATGAATCTGGGCAACAATAATCAATGATGGCTAAATTAGTGTGGCAGTTCCCACTTACTCAGAGTTTCATTTGCTGTGGTTTCAGTTACCTGCAGTCAACTGCGTTCTGCAATGGGTGAGTACAGTATAGTAAGACATAGAGAGGGAACGCATGTGCATATAATCATTATTACCCTACATTGTTATAATTGTTCGATTTTATTATTGTTGTTTCTAACATCTTACTGATGTATAATGAAACTTTACCATAATTACGTGTGGATAGGAAGAAACACAGCACAGTGTATAGAGGGGTCAGGAATATCCATGTTTTTAGGCATCCCCTGCAGGTCTGGACATAGTTCCCCAACATAGGAGGGGATTGCTGTATTGCCAAAGTTGATGGGGACCTTTTCAGTGACTGGCTCAGGCAGGTCATGGGTTACGGTGACTCTCCAGCAGCACCAGCTGGGACTGCAGGAGTCCACTACGTACCCAGCTTTCCGACTGCATCTGCCACCCGTGAGACAGCACGGTGAGCCCTTCCTCCCCCTTCCCCTCCTCGGCCTACTCGGCGTGAAGACAGTGAGGGGTAAAGACCTCTATTTCCACTCAGCGAGTAGTAAATATATTTTCTCTTTCTTATGATTTTTTAAATAACATTTTCTCTAGCTTGCTTTATGGGAAGAAAATAGTTAATAATGCATGTAACATACAAAGCATGTGGTAATCAACTGCTTAAGTTATTGAGAAAGCTTTCCATCAACACTAGACTATTAGTAGTTAAATTTTGAGGGACGCAAAAGTGACCAGGGATTTCCAACTTCATGGAGGTCAATGCCTAATCCCTGCATCATTCAAGGGTCAACTATAGCTTCCTATGGCTGCTAACACTTTACCACGAACTTGGTGGCTTTATGTAGTAACAACGTATTTGCTCTCTGTATTAGAGGCCAGAATCCAAAATCAGCTTCCCTGGGTGGAAATTGAGGCACCGACAGGGCTCTGCTCCCTTTGCACACTCTTCTCTCAGCCTCCCTCAGTTCCCAGCTGCATCACTCTGCCTCTGTGGCCACGTTGTCTCCTCTTCTTCTCTGCGTACCCTTCTCTGTCACCTCCTCTGCCTCCCTCTCATAGGACATGTGTGATGGTGTTCAGGTTCCAAACAGGTAATCTGGGGCAATCTCTCTATCTTAAGAAACCTTTAATTTAGTCACAGCTACAGAGACCCACCCACCCCCCTTTCTCCGTATAAGGTAACATTAGTAGGTTTCAGGGATTCAGACGTGGATATCTTTTAGTAAAGGGGCCTTTTATAAGGATGGACATGGTGGCTTATACCAGCAATCCTAGCACTTTGGGAGGCTGAACAGAGTGGATTGCTTGAGCTCAGGAGTTTGAGCTCAGCCTGAGTAAGAGCAAGACCCTATCTCTACTAAAAATAGAAAAACTAGCTTGGCATTGTGGCAGGCACCTGTAGTCCCATCTACTCTAGAGCCTGAGACAAGGGATTGATCAAGACCAAGAGTTTGAAATTGCTGTGAGCCCTGATGATACCCTGGCACTCTACCCAGGGCAGCAGAGTGAAATCGTGTCTCAAAAGAAAAAATAAAGGGGATGGGCCTTTGTCAGCCTCCCACAACACCAAATCACTGATAAATCTTAACATTATCCCTGATATGGCTTTATATGAAACAACTGGATATGAGGTAGCACTACCCCTTGAAATGGACTTCAACCTAATCAAGCTATCAAGTCTCTAGCTCTAACTACTGATTTACTAGGGATGGAAAACATATTAAACAACACAAAAAAGACAAAATCAAGCAATTCCAGAAGTTTCACAAGTCAATAGACCCATTTCTCATTTTCTTCAATACATATATCAGAGAAGGGAAAATAGTTACACTTCAAAAGAGATATAATGGTGTATCACTTATATGCAATATTCACAGACTCATGTGTGTGAATTACACAAGGCAACCATAAAGAAGGCATGTTTAATGCAATTAGGAAAAAGTGAACACAAATTGATGATATGAAGAATTATTGAGTTCTAGGGAACTATGATAATGATTTTATAGTTATGGTAAAAAAATAATAGCTGGGGCAGCGCCTGTGGCTCAAAGGAGTAGGGCGCTGGCCCCATATGCTGGAAGTGATGGGTTCAAACCCAGCCCCAGCCAAAAACTGCAAAAAAAAAAAAAAAGCTAGGTATACATACCAAGTACAGAAGGTGCCAAAAAATGAATTCATATTTTAAGAAAGGAAAACGCTGTTGTGAAATTGGAATATTCAAGATACATCGATAACAAAAGATAAATTCAAGCCACATTGAATACCACTTTTAATTGCAGAAGTCAAACATGACTTGAATATTACAATTTTAGTGTAGTTTTTTCCTTTCTTAAAATGTGTACATGGTTTTTTGGCACCCTCTCTCTATACGAGTGAAATAATACTATGTTTAGAATTACCTTTAAAAAAATCCCAGCAACAAATAAATCAATGAAGAAGAACAGATCAAAAACAAACAATTTTTTTTAAGGTGATGGTAGGAGACAAGACAAAAATACGAACAGCAGATGTCAATTGTTGCAGCTAGGTGATAGATGTGTGGGAGTCTATTAAACTAGCCTTTCTATTTTTATGCATGTTTGCAAATTTTCAGAATACAACTTTACATAAAGGAGGGTGCAACATGTCTTCATCAGAGCAGGTTTAGCTGACCAACCTCACACCAAGCTTCACTCCCTGGAGGAAAGATCTAAGACGTGGCAACACCCATGTCACTCTTCAGGACTGTTGTAGGGGTAGTGTAGCAATAAAGTGCAGGTGGGAGTCATTCCTGAACTCTTGGTCTTCAGTTTGGCTTTTGCAGAGAGGGTCATCTGGGCTCACAAGTACTAGAGGTTTCAGGGAGCGCTTGGGGTCTATTCACAGACAGCATTCTTAACCTCTGTTCTCTTCCATGAGTCTCCTCATCTAGGTAACTCCAGTACAAATGGGAAAGGGTAGAGTGGCTAAAGACAGAAGGTGCAAAACAGCCAGGAGGTGGAAGCACTGTCCATCAACACACAAATGGACAAACAACAAGTAGTATCATCATGCAATGAAATATTCAGCCGGAGCAAGAAAGGAAGTATTAACACTTGCTACAGTGTGGCCTGAAGACACAAGCTAAGAGAAAGAAGTCAGACTCAAAAGGGGACATGTTGTCTGATGCGTTTATAGACAGTACCCAGAATAGGTAACTTTGTAGGGATGGCAAGCAGGTTTGTGTTTGCCAGGGGCTGAAGGGCGTGACCGTCTAATCAGACAGGTGTTTCCTTTGGGGATAATGAAGGTATTTGGGGAGGGAAAGGAGGTGATGATTGTACAGCATTGTGAATTTGCTGAAACTCACTGCATTGCTTAATTCTAAATGGCTAATTTGATATTAAATAAAATTAAAAATAAATTAATTTTTATGCAAAATAAATTTTGCTTCAAAAACAAAATTGGCTTCCAAAATAAATTAATAAAAATAAATTTTGCTTCAAAAACAAAAGAGGTAGGTGTTGGGGTTCCACTGTACCTCCCAGCCAAGCCACAATGCTCTGATTATGAAAAGGTAAATTAATAAATCAACAGCTATTCCTGAACCACCTTCTATGTATAAGGTACTGGGATGTATAAGGTACTGGGATGGTACTGTGGGGAATTCAGACGACAGAAAGGAAAGCAAGCTGTGACTTTTTATGTCAAGATGCTTACAGTTAAGTTGAGCACCCAAAGAAATTAGGTGAAATGTAAATAAAATAAGACAGAACACCGACAGTGTTGTAAAGCATAATGTGGTGAATTGTCTGGGGGTGACATAGGGCAGCGTTTCTCGGGATTATTGAGGTCGAGGAACACAACTCTGCCACCATGTCTTCGTGGAATGCTATGAAGAATTGTTTCTAAAAAAATCTATTTATTTATTACCCTTAAAATAAATATTATGTTAAATAAAGCATCATCTGATAATAGATTCCAGAATAGATAAGCATTAACAGGCAGCATGGTTTCTGGAAAGTTTGATAAACTCAGAACGAAAATCAGTTTACTTATTAACACTGAATACTTGTGGAAATGTAGAAAGCATAATTTAAGCAGGAAAATGGCACGAATAAGTTGGTAAAAGAAGTAACTCTTCACAGTTGTGCAGCAATAAAGATGGGCAAGATGAAAGCAGATGAAATATAGAAGAAAATAAATTTGGGGCAATCTGGGATTTGACCCCCTCTTTACCTGAGAGACAAACCCAAAACAGCTGGCTCTAAGGGTCTCAACTCTGAACCCATCTTGGCCTTTCTCAGTGTCCCAATTCCCCACCCCAACCCCCGCCCCCCACAAAAATCTCGCAAGCTCTTAAGCTTCTGGAAGAATTCCAGGGATGGAAGTGATAATATTAAACCTAAGCGTCTCAAACATGAAAATATCCCAGCAAACATGAAAGATGTAGTCTGAGTGATTCCTTGCTCCTCAATCCTTTGAAAACAGCCTCATCCAAGATGGAAAGAATCTGTCTACAAAGCGTGAAGACAATGCTTGTGCTTCTGGGTTCCTGGACCTGAGTTTGAATCTGAGCATCCTGTGATACCGTCCTATAAAACAGGTCATGAGAGGATTACATGCAATGGCACGTGCCCAGCATACAGTAGGCACTCATGAGTATTCATTAGTATTATGAAGTCTTTGCTTGAACCTAAGCTGGGATTAAATGTTGAGTAAGGTCACCTCATGGAAGATGCAAAACCTCCAAGGAAATTGTTCTTTCTAAGATAAGAATACGATCAAAACAATGCATTGGATTTCCTTAAAAGAAATGAGAAGGTTTCAGAACTGCAGGAAGAAATGATTTAAGGCACTCAAACTATTATAGAAGCATCCCGTGGAGTCACTCCTTGGTTGTGGTGTGAGAGGAGGCTATAAATAAAACCAAAATAGCTGCTTTGCTAAAAAAATCAAAAGCAAACAAAATAATAGCATTGCTTTGCTATTTCTCAGACCAGGAATGATTTTGAAAACTTTTACAAACTGAGACAAGGGTATCACCCAATTAGAACAGAACAAATACTAGCCAAGAACTATGAGGAGCTCACTGTCATTACTGTGGAAAAATACTATGGAAAAATACCGTGAAAGGTGAAGAAAAGCTGCCCCCACCTCCCACTTCACTAGTAGTCACAGGCACCCTCCGTAAAGCAGATGCGGGCTTCCTTGTGATGATACCGCATGGCCAGGGTGGCAGATGGCTTTGCCTTTCTGTTGGTTGGGCCCATAGTTTGCCCAGTTGCCTGTGAATTGGGAGAGATTAGGCTAAGAGACCTACCTTGCTACTTACTCTAATTGAAGACCAAGATTTTAGATTAAGGATTTTAAAATTGTTTTGAATCTAGTAAGTAAGGTATTTTTAAAATTTTTTTTTTGCTTTTTATGAAATACAAAAAGATGATATTGATGTATGAAATAACTGCATTCCCAAATGTTGTAATTAATTAGCATGCTTATCTCTGCAATGGGTGAGCTGCTTTTAAAGGTAAATCCAAAGTGAATACTGAATAACAGATTCAACTTTTTGTTTTCACGTAACAGTTTTAAATCAGAATTTCAGACAGGGTCTCCTGTTCATCAGTCAAGGCCAAAGATAATTCTGAGAGTGCAAACGAAAGACCATATACTCCTGGTATAATCTCTTTTCTAACCTGGCGTCCTGAGATACTCACATGGGCTGGCACTGAATTTAAGCTCCAAATCACTCAAATCAAAAAGAGCTACTTTCAGTCTGTCATCAGGAAGCAAGCTCTCCAAGGTGTATTTTTATCCCAGCCTCATCTAAGTTATGACAACTCACCTGGTTGGTTTCTGCCATTTGAGTAAGGGGGAGGCATCAAAATGACAGGACATCATTCTCCGTGTTCCTGGTGAGGAATGACGGAGAGGAAAAACAAACCTGGGGAAACAGATTTCAGAGTGTTTCCAAGATGTCTCTAAATTGGAAAGAGAGAGACAGGAAACTCTTGGTGCTTTTTCCTACACTGGGCTCTTCTGAAGTTTACACTGCTGTCTATTTAATAGGCACTTATTTTATTTATTTGACTGTTTATTTATTTTAGTGCTTTGATCTTAATTCAGCTCCCTATGCTTCCATTACTTAAATCTTGCAGCCCTAATATGCTGTACTCTTAGTTATGATTTCAAACTCTGGATTTTCACATTGAGGGCCCTCTTCCTATGGCTGAGCTAATTACTACTGGGCTAATAATTTGTCTTTCTGTAGACACATGTCCTTAGTGACACTGACTTTCTCCAATTGAGAAATGGTGGTTCCTAATGTCTGCCTAATTCATAGGAAATATATATATAACCAGATATATAGAGATATATATAAATACATATAGTCACACAGGTTACAGCTGCCAGGGACCTTCTAATCTACAAATTAGTTGACTCTCTAACCTACCCATGCCCTAATTTTCCAGATGAAGTATAATTTTGCTGCCATTCTGGTATTATCTTACTCAGTTTAGATTTATTATATTTACATGGGTGATTCAGCATTTTCCATCTTATGTTTTGCTTTCTCACCACTCTTTTCATATGATTCTTTTTTCTTCTTTTCTAACTTATTTTGAAGTGACTGAGTTCCCCTTATTTTATGTTTTCCTCTACTGGTTTAGAAGATACTTGTTCTATTGTTATTCTTCAGTTGTTATTTCCAAATTTTTAACATGTCTTCTAAAGTCACCTTCGAAGTCCTCCTCTTGGTCATCTGGTGACTACTGTGATATTCAGCAATGAAGTAGGTAGCACTTTTTCTAGGATGATTTTGTGAACTTACTTGTCTGACCTTTATATTTATTAATTCTCTCTGCTTATGGCCCATCATGTAGAAGAAGACCACGAGAATCCTTAGGGAAGAAAGCAGATATTTTAGTGAATATTGGGAATTTCAATACTATCTTGATGCTATTAAAGATAAGATGATTTGCTTGTTCTGTGATGCTGCAATATCAACATTAAAGAAATTCAATGCTCATCAGCATTATAACACTAAAAGGACCACAATGTGTTAAATTAGAAGGAGAGGTATGAATGGTTGTATTGCAAAAATTAAAAGATCAAAAGCAAAGGCAATTCTTTTAAGCAGCAATAAGATCTAGAAATAATGCCACTGAAGCAACTTATGAAGTAGCTTCTATACTTGGGGAAAAAAGAGAACCCATTCAGTCATGTAGACATTGTGAAAGAATGCACCGTCAAAGTTGTAGAATGCTCACACCCTGATGATGTTTCAACATTCCAACGACTGCCTCTGTCAAGGAGAACCACAACTGACCAGCAGCACGAATTAGCCCTCAACTTAACAGAGAAACTTCATGCAACATTTCAGAAGGAAAATATATACTGTTCAATTGCTTTGGAAGAGTTAACCGATATGACCAATACAGGGCTGATTTATACTCCATTTGTGTCTTCATAGAAGGTTTTCTTTGCTACAAAGTGTCACTTGCTTTGGGCACAAATAGAACACGGGGAATAGATATCTTCAACAACTTTCAGGATGTCATGAAGTTGGACTGAATGTGATCAGTTTAGCGAGTGTATGTACAGACAGTGCACCTTCCATGACAGGAAAACATGAAGGGTGTACTGCACAGATAAAAAAAGTATTAACAGATCCGGATTCTGTCCTTTCTTTTCACTATAGAGTACCATGCATAAACTATTATTCTAAGTGACACTTTGCAAAAAGTTATAAGTATTGCTAACTATATTCATGCAAATGCAATTGTCTGAATCTCTTCGTTAAACTGTTTTTATGTCGATATTTATATTTTTCAATTTTAGAAATTATATTTAGTTATAACAAAACTCCTGTTCCTTATTCATGTTTTATGCTTTCCTGCCATTTAATGTCCTTCTTTAATCATTTCTAACTGTTTTTATAATATTCTTCTAATAATCTATTACTTAAAGTTCTGGGGTTCTATTCCTTTTGCTTGTTGTGTGTGCTGTCACCATCAGGGATTGTGTTTTCCGTGTTTCGTATTCCTGGGCTGGGCACTCAATTTCAGCTCCTCCTCACCCTGGGATAACAGCAACATCAAGGTTACTTTTGTAGTGATACTTCTTATCTGAGTTGAGGATTCTCTTCCCTTCCTTTCTTTAAGGACTTACTTATGTATTTAGAAACATGTTTATAAATACTTTGTTTACTTTTTCTGGATAAACTTCAGATTATCTAATCCAAATTATTGCCAGAAATACACATTACATCCTTAAAAATTAAAATTAAAAACCAAAAAAAATGAATACAACTAAATAAGATAGATAGATAGATAAATAGATAGACAGACAGATAAAAATAGATGAAAGAAAGAATAAAGAAAGAACAAACACCATTGCTCCTTCCTAGAGCACTTCATCTGGATGACTGAAAGCCAATTAGTTTTTCTTCCTATTCCCATAACCCTCTCTATTCCCTTTATTTTAACTCTCCCCAGGCTATATTGTAATCATTTGTTCCCTATCTTTCTTTCCAGGTAGATTAGAAGGATGAGAGCAGGATGATTTCTTCATTTATTTAACTAATACACTTATGGAGCCCTGCAGTTACAAGGCTATATAAACATGCTAAGCCTCTGCTCTCATGAAGCTTGCTTTCTAGAGAAGGAAGGTAGAAGATAAATGCACACAAAGTGTCTGTAGTACACACGATTGGTGATAAATCCTATGGAGAAAACTAAAGCATAGTAAGTGGATGGAGAGTGCTATAAGAACGAAGGCCTGATGGGATAAGGTGGGCTGAGAAAGAATCAACTCTGGTGACGTAATTGAAAACCTGAGTGAGATAAAGGAGAAGCCAGGGCTATTCCCCGGGGAAGAGCACGGACTGCTTGCGGGAAGCATAGGTTGTTTGGGGAGCACAGGGGTGGGCATGAGGTCAGAGACAGAGCCAGGCAGGATAGCACAAGGCCTTTTTAGCCTATGGAAGAACTTGGGATTGTATCACAAGTGAGGTTTGATGCCACTGGCAGGTTTTGAACGGTCCCACTCACATTTCCGAAAACAACCTCTGGTTGCTCTGTTGTAACAGGAGTGGAAATGGAATGGCAAGCTAGGAAACTAAAGCGATTGTTTAAGCAGACAAGAAAGGGTGGGCAGGAATAGTAACTGCAGGGATGGTTAAGAGTGATTGTTTTCTGGATTTATTAATACTTTAGGGTAAGCTGGGTGGATTTCTAACTGTATCCCTCTGTTTCACAACTTTATAGCCAATTCCTGAATATAGAAATCTATTAGAGAGTCTAGCTTTGTCTTTGTGAAATGAATGAGTAAATGAATGAATACATGGCTTTGAGGCCCTTATTCTTGGTGATGCCATTTCTACCAATAAAACAAAAATCCTCCCAAACTAGGAAAACTACGCATGTTTTGGTGCTACAGGTAAAGTAGATCTAATGGAAATACTTTTAATATTAACCATGTTTTATAAGCAATAGAGCCAGCTTGTTTTCCAGGTCCTTTTCTTCCTGGCCCAATGCTTTTATTTCATTTATTATTATTAATTTTTTTTTTTTTTTTTTTTACAAATTTTAGGACTATTTTCCATCTTCAGCTAGAATTTGGAAATTCTCTATGTAACCTCTCCAACTGACACTCGAATAGGCTATCAATGAGTTTATCTCGGTTATTCATTTGTCTGAAATACTTATTTATGTTCCAAAGAAAAATCTGATTCAAGATTCATTGCTTTGTATATGGGCCATATCGGTTCCATTTCTTGGCTCAATTTTTTTAAAAAAACATGAAAAAGGTAATTGACCAAATAAACAGGATTTTTATTTCCAGATAATGACCAGATAGTTCACACTTTTCTGTCAATTTATTTCAGGACAATGTTCCATGGATTTGATTGATAAAATTCACTACTCAGTGAAAGATATCAAGATACATATTAGATATTGTTTGCTTCTTGGAACAATGTGTTAACTACTTAAATGTTACTGTGGACACACCTACCATCACGTTTAACATATTTCAACGAAATTTAAAAGTGACAGAGATAAATGTCTTAAATGAATCTGTAAATTCATTGGTAATTTTCTAATCAATCCTACTTTTATTAAATCATCTTATTAAAATTTAATTAAATTTTTAATTAATTCTATTTATGAAATGCAATAATGTCTTCTAATTATGTGACTACCCACAGTGAAGTCTGCTGTTCATAAAAGAATTGGTTAAAACGTCTAAAATCACCAATCCACATCATCTTTTCCCTGGAATACACGTAACCTAAAAAAGTGCCCTGTGATTAGTATTCTTTATGCTTCCTATAATGTGTTAACAGACTCCAAAGTGTTGGTACTGTAACAAGTGTACAAGCATAAAGCAGTGCCAAAGGGAACGAGTGCCAAGCACGTCCAGCTTTCATGGTGGCAACTTCACAGAAGACGCAGGCAGTTAAACAACGTCTATTGCAAGGAAAACTTCAAAAATCACATCTTGGGTTGGA
Organism: Perodicticus potto; assembly: GCA_963574655.1. NCBI lineage: Eukaryota > Metazoa > Chordata > Mammalia > Primates > Lorisidae > Perodicticus > Perodicticus potto. Next base: position 48,870 of record CAUYRH010120827.1, on the reverse strand, counting down.
AAGAACTGGAAAGATGGCCTCCTTCTAGCCCTGCACCCCCTCGGGAGAACTGGACGGCCTCCTTGTAGCCCTGCACCCCTCTCGGGCGTTATTTGATCTGAGCTTGCAGTCCCTCTGCACCACTGATCTTGATAACACATTTCAATTCCAGGAGTCTGCTGGGCTCTGCCTTGGGGTGATTCTCGAGGCTTCCTGCCCTGGGTGATCTCAGAATCGACCAGAGTCACTGCAACTTTTCCACAGGTTACCTACATTTGGCGGTTTGCTCCCCCACAGGAGTTAAGAAACAGGAGCTCTAAGACTTTATCTCACTTAATAAGAAAAGCACATTGAAGATGGGGTCCAGGTTTTGCGCTGCACTCACCCGAGGTTGGAGAGAGAGACAAGAGGCTGGTGAGACCAGCACTCGCATACATTTACAGCACTGTCCATGGTGGTAAAGCCACATGAAAGCAAATGAGTCTGTGTTCAGCCCGTAAGAGGAATGGAGTGGCCTCTGCCAGGGTGCGCTTTCCACCCTGTGTAAAACGTTCTCCTCTGATACCATGAGCAAAGCATGGCTCTGAAGCTTGTCTTCCCCGCTCCTTCTCCTCTGTTATCACTGCTGTAATGTTGCCCACAATTTCACAGTGGTTAACTTTCCACCAAGAGAGAGGATGCCCTAAACCAGTCTTTCATTAGTGCCAATAATCACTACATCAGTCTTTTATTAATGACAATAATAGCTAACATTTATTCCATGTAACTCATAGCATAATACTATGTCATTGAATTTCACGATACCCCATGAGGTAGGTGACATTGATATGCCCTCCCTACGAATGATGGAATGGAGGTTCAGAGAGCTTAAGAGACGTGCCAGTCATCTCTGGAGCGAGAATTCGAGTCAGGTGTCTGATTCCTAAACCAGGCATTTAACCCCTAATGTAAGTGAATTTGGTTATAGCACGATGAGGATGGCTGGAATGGGACCACAACCACCTGTCCTAACACCTGGCCCAAGTTCTTGGAATTCCAAGACACCCCTCACAGCACAGGCTTATGTCAACAAGCGTTTTCTAGAGGAGCTGAGTTATCTGGGAATCTGGCTGCCAGCCTTCATTCTCTGATCTGTCTGCTCCATCCAACAACATAGACCCAACTTTCTCGCCAGCAGCCAGCAGTGCAGGGCAGCCAAGACTAACAAGTGTAGGCACTGTGCAGGGTGCAGGGCACATGAATAGCTCTATTCTTTGCTGGCCAACACTGGCCCCATTGTTCCAGGCCATGAATAGGGCTGTGTGGAAAAAATGTACACACGAAGCAAAAGCAGCAAAATTTGTCTCTTTGTGATGGTTTCAAGACTGGGTGAAAAAGTGCTATTTTACATATTCTTTTACAAACAGAAAGCACTCGAAGGCAAGGGAAGAGCCTTTCCCTCTAAGTTAAAAAGTTACAGGTCACAGTGCAGGTGGGAGCATCGGGAGTCAACCTTGAAGTTTGGTAGCACTCGTTCATTAACACTGGGGAGGTGGAATGAGGATGCTTCCTTTTCACTCGGTGGAATTGAGCTTTAGTCCTGCAATCGTCTTGCTCTATTCAGGACAGAAAGATTTTGGCCTGCATTTTCCCAAATAATAGAAGAAAAGTTAAGCACATGTTACTAACTGCTGTGTATGATCAGCCCCTTTTCAGGGCAAATGTTTGCCCTACTTCCATTTTCCTTTGATGGGGCCTGGCAGGTTCAGACCTAGACCCATTTCCGGGGTTCCATTTCTGGACTGATGTAAATTACAACCAAGGAGTCTATCCCTGTCTTTGTCCTGTGTGCACCATTAGATGAACCCAGAGTGCCACAAAATTATTGCATGAATCTAACTTCTACATGTGGAACATGAACTTTTCCCCTAAGAGCAGTCACTAACATGTAGTTCTGCCACAGGCCAACGTCCTCCAGACAAAATCTCCTTCTTATTCTCATACCACTTCTAAAATCACTGCTGGGGACTGGGGTAGATGTCCTGTGATACAAATATTCCTAAAGTAGTGACCAAATTATTATTTCATATATCATACCATTTTTATTTTGTATATCATACCATTTCATGGGTTCAGGTTCTCCCAAATGATGTCTTTTTCTTTTTGCATTTAAATAGAGAAACTTACAGAGGCAGAGGAATACAAGGGCTTTTGGTGCAATCTGATTTAAATTCTGCCCCACAAAGTAGTTCTGCAAGGTGATTCCATGTTCCAGGTTGTTCTAGAAAGACCCTGACACGTCTGTTATGCTGGTGTTAATATTACCCCCTTTCACTTTAAAGAGTGCTGTGTTCAAAAGGTAGGTGATAAGATCACTGTACAGTCATGTCACCTCAGACAAGCAACATAACTTCCATCAGCATTGCCTTTTTGATTGTTAAGTTCAGATAATACTGTCTACTTCTTCGAATTAGTGTTAACATTAGGGAGCCCTTGTAGATCTCTCTGCAGACTGGCTGAAGCATAGCAGGGACTTGATGGGGGTGGTTATTGCTAATATTTCCTCTGGAGACAGTGCCTTAGAACAGGGTTGTCTAAGTGCCTTAGTCTGTTTTGTGCTGCTGTCACAGAATATCATTGACTGGATAATAAACAGAAATGTACTGCCCCATAGTGAACCCATAGTATTAAAGTAAGGCCATAAGGCCAGAGCTGAGGGAGCAGTCTGATTCCTACAGAGCTGTGGGCACAGCTAAGAGTTAACCAGTCATCGTTTCATAACTTGCCTTCCTGTTCGTGCCTGCTGCTTAGGAGTCATATATCCCCAATTGTCATCAGATTTGTAACTTCCCCAATTACTTCTGTAGATATATATTAATCTAAAAACCCAAGACTGGTCTTTGGGATGTTTTTCACGTTCTGCATTCAGATGGACCAACCGATGTCAACCAGCCTAGTGACCACACTTGGGAACTGGCTGAACAGGTCCTGGGACCCTCTCCCAAGGAACTGTCTCAGCACAAGAAGACAATTTCTGGCATACCTTATGAAGCCATAAAAAAAGACAGAGACTTTACATCTTTTATGTTTACCTGGATGGAGTTGAAGCACATCCTTCAATGTAAAGTATAGTAAGAATGGAAAAATAAATATCCAATGTACTCAATACTAATATGAAACCAATATATAAACAATTACATGCTCATGTGAACAATAAAATGCCAATGTAGTCTAGGACAGGGGCAGGGGAGGAGAGGGGAGGGAGGAGGATGATTGGCCAAGGAAGGAGGGCGTGTGGTAGGATCTCACTTAATGGGCACAATGCCTGGGTGTATATCATGCTCCCTTGGTGACGCGATCTTTTACCACTAAAACTTTACCTTGAATATGAGAACAGTGTAGACTAAAAATTTGTAACCTCATACTAATCTGGAAAAAAAAAGACAATTTTTATTTCCTAACCCCAAGAGTTCATCCCCAGCCAATCAGCAATACTGCCCACAAAACTATCCTTAAAAATCCTAGTCTACAAATTCTGGAGAAGACCATTTGAGAAATCACTCCTGTCCCCTTGCTTGGTGCTCTTAAACTCCTTCTCCATTGCAACTCCTCCTGTCGCATTGTATTGGCTTCCTTTTGTGCAGCAAGTAATTCAGGCAGTTCTTGAGTTACAAACATCTGACTTACATACAACTCACAGTTATGAATAGAGGTCATTAGAGTAAGTCCCCAAGTTACAAACATCCAACCACCATGCAACTTATGAGCAGAGGTTCTTACAGGTAGTGGGTAAATGTACCTGTTCCAACCTATATTCAAATTCTACTTAAGAACAAACCTACTGAACCTATCTGATTCTCAACCTGGGGGGCTGCCTATATAACCTGGTTGGACAGTAACAACAGTTCTGGAGGTTGAGAAGTTCAAGATTAAGTTTTCAGCATGCAGCCAGGGCCTTGTTGCTGCTGTGTCATACTATGACAGAAAGGCAAAAAGAGGGTGAGGGTGAGAGAGAGAGAGGCAATGGGGGCTGAACTCATCCTTTTATAAGAAACCCACTCCCACGATAAAGAGCCTACTCTCGCAATAGAGGGATTAATCCATTCTCGAGGGCAAAGCCCTTATGACCTAATTATCTCTTAAAGGTGCCTCCCCTTGATACTGTGATAATGGCAATTAAATTTCAACATGTGTTTGAGAGGGAACAAACATTCAAACCATAGCACGGTATTTGAGAAATCATGGACCACTGAAATACAAAATAAAATAAAACAAATCAAGAGAATAAATGACATAGAGTTACCAAAGTTTTATTTTGCCAGGTAAAGACATTAGAGAAAAATAATGCCACTGATTACAAATACTTTTTTTTCTCTTGGATGAAAGGTAATTTTAAAAGCCTAAAATGTAAGAAAGAAAATCTTAGAATAAAAGACAGTGCATTTAACTGAAAGTATTTATTACTTTTTTTTAAAAGAAGTATTACTTTTTGAAAGGAATCAGAATATCTCACCCCAAAATATGCCACTCTGGCATAAGGATTATTTTGAGCTATAAGCAAGTAAGTGTCAACAGATGCCAGAAGAGTTCTTTGCCCTCTTATTATCTGCTGAAAAAGCAGTACATAAACTTCCCTTTGAGAAATGTTCTCTCTCATTGGAGAGAAAAGAACAACTTTCACCATCAAAGACAAGCATCAACATCAAGGCAAATTTGCATAAACAGACCTTACTAAAACAGCCCATATCTTCCTTTAGATTTCCATATAGTCATCTCCTCACAACTTGTGGTCACTCGAAGCCCACGTCTCTGTTAAAATGCTATATAACCTCCAAGTCTAATCACTTCTTTGAGTTTCATCTTTTTCTGTGAAACTCCTATGCATGTAAATATTATTAAAAATGGTGTGCCTTGTCTTCTATTAATTTGTCCTTTGTAAGTTTAATTCACAAGCCCCCAGGTACTCAGCTTAAGAGAGAAGAGGAAATGTTTTTTCCTTCTCTATACTTCTTTTGTGTCTTTTAGCAGCAGGCCAGTAAATGCTCATAAGGTGGTAGTGGCCCAAAATCCGAGAGTTGGAGAGACACTGCTTTAGAGCCATGTAATCCAATCTGCCCCCTCTGTCTGCCCCCTTCTCCAGCACTGGCTTCCCCTTTTTCTTGCCATTTCATTTCCATCGTTCTCAAACAGTATTTTTATTGTTTATCATTTGACAGCTTCATGATATTAAACATTCTTCAAATCCAGTACTCCATAGGTCATGGGTACATTAAAAATACCGGGCGTTGTGGCGGGCACCTGTAGTCCCAGCTACTCGGGAGGTGGAGGCAAGAGAATCGCCTAAGCCCAGGAATCGGAGGTTGCTGTGAGCTGTGTCACGCAACGGCACTCTACCAAGGGCAATAAAGTGAGACTCTGTCTCTACAAAAAAAAAAAAAAAATACACAACTAATTTCCAACTTCTTATCTTTCTGTGTAAAACTTTTAATTTTGCCAGCTTAGCTACACATGATTGCTACTCTAAATCACCTGTGATCGTCGGCAGATTTTTTTTTTTTTTTTTTTTTTTACACATTGTTGGCAATTCTAATCAACACAGAAGTTTAGGCAAATCAATAAACAGGGGGAGAAAGGTTTTGCATTATGCCCAGGTAGAAAGTAGACATGTCCTTCATAAAGACCTTTGCAGCATTTTGGCATTGTATGAGCTTAGTGTGACCTTCAATTTGTACATAAGTCAGAAGCAAAAATTCCTTTTTTTCTTTAGCTTTCTAAGATATTCACCTTTTATGAAAAAGTTGGGAAAAAGTGATCCAAATAAATGGCTTCCAGGAAGAAATGAAGAAGCTCTCCAAGAGGCCTCACTACCTCCATCTCATTTTTCCTCTGAATGCCATTTAATACCTACAATGACTTTCCTAGCATTTAACCTAACAATGCTTTTAAAGATTTAATATTACCCTCTTTTCCCTCAAATGATATTTGCATAAGCCATAATTAAGTTTTTGGAGTCTCATAAAAAAATCCTATTGAAAGAAATAAAGCAGTGAAGCAAACATTATAAATTGGAGTAGCTAATCACACAAAAAATGATAATAGCTTCCAAACTATAAAGTCAAAATTTACTTATATTTCCTGAATATTATGACTATTAATATTTTAAGATCTATTTATCCTAAGATATAGCATTGCTTTCTAATTTTCTCTTTTATTCAAAACGATCTTTAACAACTAAAATCTTGTAACCTAATATCATAATCAAGCTATTGAACTTTTAAATTGAAGCCAGGCTCTTTCTAAGCACCTCATTTTCAAACATCCGGAGATGCAAAAGCATTCATTCTAAGATGCAAATTTTTAATTGTTTAGTAAAGCAGGAGCTTCTCTGGACCTGAAATACCAATACAAAATGTCCTTAACAAATGTGAGTTCCTTGAAAAGATGCAAATTTATCATTATTAGTTTAACTCGACTATTAATTTTCTCTTTAATGCAAAATAGAACATTTCGTTGTGCTATCCTATTGTATTTTGTTTTATTAGAGTCTTTGCAACTTCAAAAATTCTTTAAGAAGTGAAAATGTGTAATTGGAGTGCTGCTGGAAATAAAACTCAGTTTGTAATCATATAATTCATATCACATGTGGTTGATAAGCAACTGGCAAGAAACACTGTACATTTCAGTAACATTTACATTGATCTGTCCTCTGTGATCAGAATGCGTTTTGCAGGGCTTACCCGGTTTCACTGGATGATTGAATCAAGATGGGGGTGGCAGGTGACTCAGATACATATAAAATATGTAAAACCCAAGGCAAACGAAGAAGATTGGTACAAGATGGCTGCCCTTGGGGTTGGTCTCATTAAAGTCATCCTCACATAATATTTTCTCAGAACTTTGGACAAAAATTACATTAGTGGATTCTTTTTGAAGGTGACAGTCATTTTCAACATTTTATAGAACCAAATGATAAAATGACAAGAGCATTAAATTAAATCTTAGCTTGCTACCAAACTAAGCCTTGTGTTCAGAGCTACTGTTGGAAATAGCCCTGCAGACATTTCTTTCTTTTACTTTCTCTCTCTCTCTCTCTCTCTCTTTTTTTTTTTTATCAATTTAACAAATGTTTGTTTTCAATTTGTTTTTGACAATGGACTTAAACTCTTTTACCTAGTTAAGATTATGAAAAGTGTTTCTCCCCTCACTTATCTCATTTATAGGATTTGTAATTTGCATAATGGTAAGACAGGGGCATTTTCATTCCTGTCTTTCAAGGCCTTCCATTCTAATTTTCATGGTAATAGTAAGTGCACTTAACAACAATGGTCCATTGATCCAGCATGTCTCCTACCTGCCCCGGAGCAACTGGGCAATTGTTAACCATAGAAGCCACAAAATAGATAACGGGAATCGACCATTAGTGCAAAGGCTGCTGCCTATAATGGTTTCAATAATAATTAATATGCAGGATAGCTAGTCCTGTCACACACCATTTCAGACTAGAATTGCATCTGTCAGTCCAAATCCTGCCTCCATTTGAGGCATCCAGCCCCGAATCTAGTTAGACAGCTAACTGAATTAAAACAAAAATCTACAGATGCATGATAAATGCACAGGATGCTATGTCACACATGAATGACTCCTGCGCAGGCCAAATGACAGATGTATTTCCGCGACTCCAGGCCAGGCTCCAGCACAAACCACTCTTCATTTATCAATAATTGGGCCTTAATTTCATTTGGCAGTGGTGGAGCAGCATGCTCAGCTTCCTCTCCAATAGACGAACACTAATTAGACTTTTTCGGGGGTGGGGGGGTGGGCACCAATCTTTTGATTTCATTTCAAGTAGTCAACGATAAGCAAAGTTAGAGCTTGTCCTTTGGAAGAGAAGGGTCTGTTTCACCCACAGCTCATTATTAGTGATAACAGCTTTCAATGGGAGCTCCTCAAGTATTAATGTTTCGATAAAGATGAGAAACATGGGAGATGCCAAGTGGGAAAAGAAATATGAGGAAGGATTTTGGTTATACATGAAGTCTTTTAACTTGCGAACTCTTCTTACTCTTTGTTGAGTTTTGCTTTGCCTTTTAGGTCAATGTGTGTGTGTGTGAGAGAGAGAGAGAGAAAGAGAGAGAGAGAGAGGCAGTGACAGAGAGATCCCACAGACAGATGGAGTGGTATACAGGAAAATTGTAGAACAATTCTTAAAATTTTAATTGTAGAAGGAGAAAGCCATTAGGATTCTTTTTTCAGGTTACTGTGGGATTTTCTAGACCAATTTTAATGTGGTTGCTTTTATGATAAGTCAATTCATTATACTAATTAAAAAGATGCCCCATCAATTCCTAAAAGGATCCCCACTACCATCCAAGTAGCAAAATCTCCCCCAAAGAATTTCCAGTCATGTGTACAGAGAGCAAAGTCTACTGTGTATCATCCGAACTGGCCCCACAGTTACGAAAAATAATGAAAATGTCCACATATTGGCCACTGTCCTCCTTCCATCTACGTTACGGGGATTAACAGTCCCTCTCTTGATGCCTGCGAGTCCAATTGTTCATTTGTTCCTTTTTTTAAGTAAGAAGCAAATTGGCATGGCAGATTGTGTACCGTGGTTTTCCCCAGATAGAACTTTCTCCTTTTAAAGCAGTGGTTCTCAACCTGTGGGTTTTAACAATGAAAATACATTGCGCATTAGGCTAGTTGCCCATTGGGGCTTAGAACTGGTTGTACTCGTCAGGTTCGCTTGAGCTTCTTGCGTCTCCTTCCAAGTTCTACCCCAGGATGAGTAACAAGGGGGTACCCTGCTTTTCCTCCAACTTTCATGTACAAGCTTAATGGAAGCAGGGTGCCCTACTGATCCTCTCTTGGGATGGTCCTATTCTCTGCCACTCAGACACCCTTCAATATCACATTTATTATTCTTCGTTGGCAGGGGTGAAGGCAGTGATGTTGTCCTGAGGACCGACTGCTATGCCCAGATGATCTATTGAAGTTGGCTGCCTGATCTAACATTCAACATAATTGAAGAGGGCTAGGAAGAGAATCCGTTCCCATTTCACCCCAGAAACTATGCCAAATTCAACAGAGAGCTCTCCATATGGTCTAACACAAGTGAGGTAATGTGTATATTATGCCATAATAAATGAAGTCTCATAGGTTTCAATGGCTCATAGTAGCTATCAGGAATCTTTCCTAGCAACTCATGGGAAACTGAGCAGCATGCCATAAATGGGAAAGCCATAAATAATTTTGCAACTCAGCCACCAGGGCTGCGGTGAAATGCTGTGCTTGCATTATTGACTCTAAACACTGACAGCCATGTGAGCATGTCTGCCATTTTGTAAGCAGCTCCCCTGAAGTACACAGGAACACGGAAGGATTGGCAATTTACTTGGAAAAGATCTGGAAGCTTACAGAGTTTTGAAGACCACGGTCTGGATATTGTGCTACTTGCAATTCCAGAGTAATAGGATTTGTAAAGACTGTTAACACTTGTATTTCTTAGGAGATATTTAATGAAAAAGATAAAAGAGTACTCCTGAGGTATATTGTATTATAATTTAAAATACTTACTGACCTCGCCCCACTGACATTAGCTTTGACCATGTGACTTGGTCAACGAAACTTGAGTCAAAGTGTCACATGCCAATTCCCAGCTAAGCTTTAAAAGCCACTCTGCCATTCTGTCACATTCTCTTTCTTTCTGACACAAGACCAGTAACATTCCAGATATGGAATGGTCACCAATCTGGGTCCTGGAGTAAAGATATGAAACAGAGCCACAGCCAACAGGGCCAACCTATAATGAACATGTAACATGAGAAGCATTAAACTATGGTTGTCAGCCACAAAGATTTGGGGACACTATATTACTGCGGAATAATTCAAGCTGGCTAATATAAATCATTATACCTATTTAAGATAATATGGAATATTTAATTCTATTTTAACATAGGTATTGGAAATCTTTTATTCTGAATAATAAGGAGAGGATTGGTTTTGGTGACATATATGCTGATTTTTACTACCATTGACTCTTCCACTTGCACAACATTCCTCAGATTGGCCAACAAAAGTTTGCAGCCAGCATGCATCTGCTGTTATTCTTGCATGTAAAAGCTAGTACCATATTCATTTGCTCCTACCTGTGTGACCTCCTATTCATGCTTCCAATCCTTTCTTAGCAGTCTTTTCCCCTCCTGGCCCCCATAAGGAAAAGGATCCAATGCTTTAAGAGGAAGTATTCCATGATTTGCTGACATAGAGCAACCTACAGTACATTAACACCACATGGTGATATCGTGGTCATTGCTGTGGTTTGAATGTGTATTGTCCCCTCCCCAATTCATATCTTGAAATTAAGAGTGGGGTCTTTGGAAGGTAACTGATGAGGATAGGACGCTAATGCTCTGTGGCTCCAGAAAGCCACTTTCTCCTTCTACTATGTGAAGACAGAGAAACAAGAAACTCTCTGTGAAGGCATTATCAGACACTGAATCTGTCAGCACTTTGATCTTGGCCTTCCCAGGCTTCAGAACTATAAGCAGTAAATTTCTGTTATTTATAAATTACCTAGTCTGAGATATTTTATTGTAGCAGTTGGGGTGGACCAAGATGACCATGTTGAGCTCACACTCTGTCATGTCCAGAAGGGATCAAATTGGTTGTCCAAAATTCCTTCTGAAAAAGGCAAAGCTGGGGATACCAGATATGGGCAGAGGTTCCTAAAACTTAGGATGGATTCAAGGATAATGGACTAAAGGTCTTTGGCAGATAGTGGCATGGCTGATGTCTCTGTGTAGGGATAGAGCCAAGGAATCAGTACCCTAAGAATACTCTGAGCAGAGAGATGAAGTTCACTTACAAAAGAGAAAGTAGAGACCAGAGTTCTGAAGGAGAATGGGAAAGGGAGCAACGTGCAGTTCCCAGGGGCTCTCCAGCCCTGCCCTCGGGCATTGTGTAATTTGCTCATGGTTTTGCCCTTGGGTGTGGGAGTTTATGTTTAAACACAAAACCATTTAAGTCCTAATCAGCCCAGCATGTTTACATGTTTATATGAACACAATTTTTCTCAGTCCATAGACCAGTGTTTCTATTGTACTCAGTCTCTGGTAAAGGTGAGCCTGAAAAGCAGGAACCTAAACCTCTGTGTATCCTCTGATTCTTCACCAGGCGAGGGATGCCTACCTCCAGGATTCCCCTTAGAGTCTTGGAACTATTGGCTATTTCTTAGACCAGTGCTTATTTTCACTGAGCAAATTTAAGAAAATAAGGACAATGTAAATTGGGGTTTTCCTAAAGCACATTTAATTGATTTTATGTGGGTGTGATTTTGTGTAGTGCCTACTTTTTGTCTTTAAATTTACCTTTCTTTTTAACTATCAATGGTTACATAGTAACCAAAGTACATAGTACTTTGATATTCTTATTTGGAATAACAAAAATAGTGGCAACCCTAAGTCAGTCTAATTTTTTTAAAGCTCTCCTGGCATATGAGATCTGAAGTCTGAGAAATATTGATCCCCACTATCCCAAGGTTTTGGCTGGATCATTTTCCTAGCCACAGGACAGCTAAGAAAGCTTCTAAGATTTACCATAGATACAAGTGCAATCACAGTGGGAAGGCCCAGGTGATGGGCATTCACTGAAAAGGAAAAGTTTATGATTTGGAAAAAGAGAGCTTTATTTCTCATAAAGATTTCAGCACATGGTGGCCATACTGGCAGGCTGGGAAACAGGGCTCCGGCCACAAGCCAGGAACATGTGCTTCAAAAGATGGACAAAGGGGACAGGATTTTATACTGAGCAGGGTGGCTAAATATACACGTCTAACAAGCTATAGGAGAGGACATGAATATTTATGAAAAGGGAACTAAGCACCTGCTTAGTGGGGCGTTCTGGCCTTTTATGGGGTTCATGTTTAAAAATGGCCACTCTCCATGTCAAAAAGGTGAAACAAGGACACAAAACTTCTCTCTGCAGAGATACAAAATCATTAACAAACCTAAGGCCATAGAAGACAAAGGTTAAACCACATCTGTTGCTCATCAGTTTAATTTACAGAGATCACTTGAATCTCAGTATATGTCTGGTATATATCCAGTGGCTTGTCTCTGATTAATAGACTTTTCATCTTAAATTAAAACATTCCAAGATTTTAGACAACACTTCTAACATTTCTTTAACCAATTACAAATCAAAGAGTCCTTAAAGCCACCTACAATCTGTAATCCCCCAATTGAAGATCCCCTGCCTTTTCAGGCCAGACCGATGTATGCCTTCCACGTACTGATGTCTGACTTTCTGTTTCATTCCTGTCTCCCTAAAATGTATAAAACCAAACTGTAGCCCCACCACCATGAGACCACTTGCTCAAGGCATCTGGGGTATGGCTTTCCCGGCCATGGTCACATATATTCAGCTCAGAATAAGCCTCTTTAAATTATTTTATAGAGTTTGAGGGGTTTTTTTTTTTTTTTTCTGTTGACAGCATTTTCTGTAGACCGTTAAGACCACTTCATGGTTGGTTGTATTTTACCAGGAATGAATCTAGTATAATAAAGCCTGGTGGGCATTAGTAAGAGATGGATAAAATGACGCATGTCCAACCACCCATCCCATTATTGTGGGAAACTCAGTGTTAAGGTTTCTCTGGGTTTCCCTTGGCATTTTTTCTGCCTTCAGATCCTTGTGGTTGGGAGGATTCAGAATAAAGACACCGATTTATTTTATCTGGGCTTTCAAGGACTCTGAGGAAGCATATGTTACATTTTCCCTTCTAGACTTTGAAAATGTTCTTATGGCTTTTCTAATGAGAAGATAAATTTATAGAGTGCACTGAACTCTGTGAAAAGTAGAAGTCTATAATTCTGGGGTGACTTTACCTCTATCAAAGTTAGGACAGTCTGTGCCAGGCTAAAGGGTGTATACAGCTGTCTTCGGCCCCCTTACTGTGCACTGCTCACCTTTCTTCGGTACAGTTTATTTAGGCTCCCAATGACTCGTACCGAATATACGTCCTTTGGAATATCTATGCTGGTTAGGATTCATTGTTGTTAGCAACAGAAAACAATTGTGACTACCTTTAAATAAAGGAGTACATTAGAAGGATAGGATATGGGGTAGTTCTTAAAATCAGAAGACATATAGAGAAAATAGAGCTGGGAAAGGTAAGAGTAGCTCTAGGGATTTAAATGGCAGGAACTAAATGACACCACTGGGATGAATCAATTCCAATCTCTCTCTCTCTTTTTTAAATTTTTGTAATGCTGGTCAATATTCAGATTCCAAAGAAAGTCTTATATGTTGGCTAGTACCATTTGCCCATTCCTTTCCTAAAGATAGTAGAACATCTGAATTGACAGTTTCACCAGGAGTATATGCAGTGGGGGAGTGAAAGTTCCCAAAAAAGGAATCAAGGAGGCTGTTTCCAGAGGGCAAAGAAGCAATTCTGGATAGGCAGAACAACAGATGTCCACTTTTGCCTCCAATTTTCTGCATTTCAGGCTTAAGCCTCCCACATACCCCTAAATCAAACTTATCCTCACCAAGATATGTCACCTATAAACTCATAAACCCAAAGGTCTCAGTGGCACATGTCATTTTAGCAATGGTAACATCTTAAAAATCATTTTATAGTAGCAAAAATTGACTCTCCCTAAGAGTAAGGACAATTCTGTATAGTAGGTGGCATTGCCTTGGGTTTTATCAGGAAGGAATTTAATAAACCAGATCAATGACCTAAGGGCAAACCTTTGGGTGTTAATATGAGCAAAAATTCTGGCTTCTTATCTTATTACCACTCAGAAATTATTCACCAAGTGGAATATTTTAAGTAGCCAAATCATTGTGGCCAAGGCTCATTAGAGCTCTTACCATTTAACTTAGAGGTAGCAAGGGAGGAAAAATGTCCTTTTTGAAGTCTCTCTGGTGAGATTTAGCAGTTTAAGACAATCTTCTGAATGTTACAAGTTTTATTTGAAAGCTAACATAGCTTTTTATTTTTTACGACTGAACCAACACTCCACAAATTATCCTGTATGTCTTAGATCAACATATGTGGCAAATCTGGCCCTAAATGTAACTATAACAGAGGATTTCTGAAGGAAATATAATGCTGGTACCTAAAGAGTTTATTTCATCTCATTCAGTTTTTGATTATTTAAGAATATTCGGATTTCACATTATTTTATAATATTTTATGCACTGTCACCAAAAAAAAAAGAAACAACAACAAAAAACCTTAATGAGTTTTTAATGCCATCGGCCTTTATTGTCCCTTTTTTTTATACACATGGCCAATTTAATTTTCAGCATAGTAGAAAAAAAATTTTTTTTCACATTGCAAAGGGAAAAACAGCTTGTTAGAATTGGATGCATGACTTTTACAAAAGGGAGTAGGTGCCTTGTGTAAATGTATTATTATGGAATTTGGCAATAGATTAATTAGTTCAGGATTTTCCAGCAAATTATTCTATACTCACCATTCCCATGCAGGTCCCATAAAATTTAAATGGAACTTAAAACACGCAATGATAACCCATGCCTCTGTGCCTTTAATAATCATCTTCTCTCTCTCCTATTGATTATTTCACCAACCTGTCAGATCTTGGACACCTTGTGCAGAGGACAAACACGCTGTCAGTTAGCAAGCAGGCAGGAAGGTTGGGGAGAGGGGCTGTTAGCAGGAGGGCTGCCCTCATCCCATATAATCAATTGAATTCCTCTGAGTACTGTTCTCAGGGCACGTGGTTTGAGCTTGGAATGAGTCATTTACAGTCTGCTCAGAAATATGGAGTCATATGGAAAAGCGGATGCACATTGGATGAACAAAGATTTCCAAAGTATTCTATCTTGGAATCACAAAGGAATGGGGGGAGGTATTGAATCTTTGCAAAGCTGAAGGCCAGTAGACTTTCTCTACCATCCCCGCCCAGCCCATCCTTTTAGCCATTCCAGTGTTTCAAAAGAGCAATACAATTACCTGAGGTTTGAGGGTCAGGCCCATCTTCATTTAGTCCCAGCTAATGACTATGTCCTGGCTCTATCGGAAGCTCTGGGCCAATGGCCCAAATTCTCTCAATATGAATTTCTTTGCAGTAGAACTGTGAAGATTAAGTGAAATAACATATCAGAAACATTTTGCCTGCAGAAAGTGTTCCTTTAGCTTAAAAATTAGCTATCATTTAAAGGGAGATTATATTCAGGCACTTTGCATGTAGAGATTTTAGATACTTGCTATAGAAAGACTTATTATTGCTCTTTAGCGCTGAGGACAGTAAAGTTCAGAAAAGCTGAACAATTTGAAGTTTGAACTCAAATCTTTTGACTCTAAAGTCTATATGCTTTCCTACTACGTATTGGCTATTTTTGCTTATAAAGAGTAAAAGCCAGTCTGTTCAAGTTCTGCACACCCATACCAAAATTGGAAGCGTGTGCAAGAAAGTGTGCACAGTCAATATTCTTTGATGAGAAGGAAGGACGCATACAGCCATACTATGTTATGGCTGAATTCCATTTGGGTTCAAAGGGCCCTTCCATGAAGCTCTTGGAAGGGCCATTCTGCTTTTTAGTACCTAGCCCTTTGGCTGTCTTCAGGCATGAAAGTAGATATCACTTAATAGTTAAATAAATGACAATATATTTAGTAACAAAATTTGAGACTCCAAAATTTAATCAAATTTGAATCACAGGAAATTATATCAATTATTAAATTTTCAGAAATATTTTCTTTGTCTTCTTAGCAATAATTATATTTATAAAATCCCAAATAAATTACTGTAATAACAGAAAATCATTTCTTAACTCATTTAAATCCTTTCCTATTTGTTCTTTGCATTTATTTATCAAATCCAGAAAATATTTGTCATGAATCTTGTCAAATGAAATAATTACTTTTATTTCATTTGGCCTGACCATCAATGAATATTATTTCATTATATTCATTCATTTGCTGCTAAATCGCTTTGCCTAGTTACCTGTAACAATGGCTGTGTGCAGTTTCTGTGGTTTGGAGGTAAACTATCTTTATAGTAAAAACACTATGCATTTTTTAATAATTATCCTATAATTCATTGTCAGGTCAATTGTCAATGTTCTCACAGATATGAAGACAAAGACAGTGTAATTTTGTTTGCAAGTATGTTTTATTATCAAGTCTCTATTCTCTCAGACCTTCAAACTCAGAAGGTTTTCAAGACCTTCTTTCCATACATTAAAAGTATTTAAAGAAAAGAAGAATCGACATTTATTGAGCAACTACAAAGTGCCAGGCACTGTGTTCTGTAGATAATGTTCTAACTGATTATCCTCCTTTAATAAAAGATCCATGGCATCAGGCACCAAGTGTGACGTGCAATCATCTGAATGC
The DNA here is from genome assembly GCA_963574655.1 of Perodicticus potto. Classification (NCBI taxonomy): domain Eukaryota; kingdom Metazoa; phylum Chordata; class Mammalia; order Primates; family Lorisidae; genus Perodicticus; species Perodicticus potto. The sequence continues at coordinate 32,540 of CAUYRH010120827.1, read as the reverse complement.
TTTTATTCTCCATGGTATCTGCTTTGAAGTGCCTCAGGATGGTAACTAGATCTGAGATTATTTTGAGCTTATAATCTGTAGATTGTAAGTGTAAGTGAAAACCTCAACTTATAACCAATGGTTTTAGCCATAAGCCCAAATATGTTATAACAAATGTATCTTTAAGAAAGAGTCTCTAAAAAAGGATTTTCTCCTCAAAATGGGAAAATAGGTTTTTATAACCAGACTCATTCAAAGCTGATGGTTCTTATACTGAGGTGAGAGGATTTCAGCTTAGATCCTGGAGTTGTTGATGTGATCTTATATTTTTAAGAGGGCTATAGAAGAAGCTCATAAAGGTTCTTAGATATCAATAATATGGTTTAGACAGAGTTTTTGATGAATTCTGTGTAAGTTAATCAAACCCATATTGAATAAATCTCTAAAAAAATACACACAAGATTAAATAACTGGTTTGAACCAACTTAAAATACTTGAAGAAAGATTCATGACAATTTTTTCCAGGTCATCTGTCTAGCGTTGAGAATTTAAAATCAGATTTGAAACTTTATAAAAGTTCTTAAAGTTAGTTCATCATCCTGCCAAAAATCCTTTAGCACAGTTGTAGCCCTCCATCATCTTGAACAGAACTTCACTCAGTAATGATCAATCAAGTTATGCTTGCCATAGACATTGCTTTTTATAATGAGGGCTTCCAGGAAACCTACAGATTTCTGGCTTCACACTTGAAGCTGATGTGCATCAGTAGAGAGTAATTAACAAGGCCCCCTCTATTCTACATCGTAGTGTAGACAAACATTAACTCGAAATAGACCTTCAACCTAAATACGAAAGTGAAAACCATAAAATTCTTAGGAAAGAACATAAGAGTAATCCTTTTTGACCTTGAATTAGATAATGGTGTCTTAGATTTGACACCAAAAGTGTAAGTGACAAAAGAAAAAAAAGATAAATTGAATTTTTCAAAATTAAAAACTTTTATACTTCAAAGGATACCATCAAAAAGATGAAAGGATAACCCAAAGAGTGAGAGAAAATATTTCCAAATTATATAACATAAGAGACTTGTGTTCAGAATACGTAAAGAACTTTTACTGCACTACAATGAAAAGACAATTCAATTTACAAATGGGCAAAGAATTTGAATAGACATATACAAATGGCCAATAAACACATGAAAAGATGTTCAACATCATTAGTCATGAGGGAAATGGAAACCAACACCATGAGGTATCACTTTACACTTATGAGAAGAAGGTCTAGAATTGGAAAGACAAGTGTTGATGAAGATGTGGAGAAATTGTACTCATGTACTGCTGGTGGGAATGTGAAATGATGCAGTTACTTTGGAAAATAATTTGGCAGTTTCTTAAGAAGTTAAACATAGAGTTCCCATGACCTAGCAATTCCAGTCCTCCATATAGACCCAAGAGAATAGAGAATTAAAGGCATGCATTCACACAAAAACCTGTATGTGAATGTTCACAGCAGGACTATTTATAATAGCCCCAAAGTGGAAACAACCCAAATGTTCATCAGTTGATGAGTGGATAAACAAAATGTGATATATCCCTACAATGTAATATCATTTAGTAGTGAAAAGGCATGAAGAAGAAGATACGCTACAACGTGGCTGGACCTTTGTACATTAAGCTAAGTGAAAGAAGCCTATCACAAAAGGCCACGTGTTGGATGATTCCATTTATATGAAATGCTCATAAAGAGCAAAGCCATAGAAATAGAAAGAGCATTAGTGGTTTCCAGGGACTAGGGATAGGAGAAGAATGGGGGGAGTGACTGCTAATGAGTAATGGGATTTATATTAGTCATTCCAGCTGCTGTAACAAAATACCATACACAAGGTGGATTAAACAATAAAAAATTATTTGTCACAGTTTTGGAGACTGGAAAGTCCTAGATCAGGGTGCCAGCTGACTTAGTTCCTAGTGAGGGCTTCCTGCCTGGCTTGCAGATGGCTGCCTGTGCACATAGCCTTTCCTTGGTGATATGTAGGCATAGAGAGAAAAAGATCTCCCTTTTCCTCTTCTCATAAGGCTACCAATGCTACCTGATTTGGGCCCCACCATTATAACCTCATTTAACCTTAATTATCTTCTAAAAGCTATAGCTTCAATATCCATCACATTGGAAAAGGGCTCCAATATGTGAAATTGGGGGTGGGGGGAGCAAATGTTCAGTTTACAACAGGATTTGTTTTGATGGGTGCTAAGTATCTTGAAATTAGCTAGTGGTAATGGTTGCACAACATAGTGAATATACTAAAAGCCACTGAATTGTACACTTCATATGATGAATTTTGTTGTGTATGAATGTATTACAATAAAGCTATTATTAACAAAACAGAAAGCAAACAAGACCCTCTTGAAACAAATAGTTCTTTCTATATGGTACATCATTGTGCGTGGTGGGTCCGTAGGATTACACAAAGAGCAGCTTTTCACAAAATTGCTCCTTGCTTTCCAAAAGCACAGGACATGAGGCAATTGTCCTGCTTTTTTGGCATTCACAAAGCACAAGATACTGATGAGTGGATGGCTGTTTAACTCATCTTATTTTAATCTTTTTGACATTTCTGCTAAAGAATACTTGCTCCAGGGCAAGAGTGGAGGTTTAATATTTTTAGTTTCTAATGACCTCAGAGGTGTTCCATGTGCTGCCCAGTCTGTGCATGTGTATGTGTTAGCCATGGAGACTAGACATACACACACATTCAAGGAATTACCTCAGAAGGAAACCTTTGAGCAGCCACCAGCAGTAGGGAGTGGGGGATCGTTTAATATGTTGCTATTAGGATAAAAATAGGATTCTTCATTACTGCACATTCTCCCTGAACAGTTAGAATTCTTCCCCTATGTGTGGTATACTTGAACCTTGAAAATGTACTTGGTTATTTTGGAACTTATTCCGTAGGTCATCAGTAGATCAAACATTGGTTCTTAAGCAGAAATTCAGGCACATTATGTTACTAGAACCCAGCCAATTTACTATACATCTGCATTCCTGACTCATAAAGATGACCTAAGTGTGCAAAGGCTTCCTTTAACACTCAAACCCCTGCTTTGATGAGTCGTCTAACCCCACACTTAGAAAGATGATGTCTTCATAGATAATGAAGGACTTATTTATCCCACTCCCTATAGTACGCAAAGTTTCCAAAGGAATTTGTGCTGAATTGATCATTCCACATCAAGTTTCAGAGTATCCTAGGATGTCACATACTGTTGTTTTCGTCTCACACTACCCTGGGTTAAGGTCTTCCAATAAGGGATAATATGTGAAAGGAGTCTTGAAGGAGAATCTGTTTGATTATTCCCAGGCAGAACTATAAGGGGGTACACTCCAGGAAAAGAAAATTGCATGTGCATGTAAAGTTTGGAGGCAAGGAAGGGCATGAATGGGATCAAAGATTGCATGGAGGGAATAATGTGGATTAGATTGAGAAGGCAAATAAGACTTAGATTAAAAAGTGTCTTGACTTTGTGAAAAGAATTGAAATTTTGATTTTTTGAAAATCAAAAGAATTGATTTTTTTTAACAGGAAAATGACACAATTAAAGGATTTCCCCCACCCATTCGTTAAGTGTCATTCTGTTTTTTAGATTCCACCCAGCAGACGTGAGGGCTGGGTGAGGATTACATGGAAGGTGAGTAAATAAGAAAGTAAGAGACATTATGAAGAAAGTTCTGGTAATTCAGGGGGAAAGTAATGTTCTAAGTGAGAACATTAGGCACAGGAAGTGAATGTGTTCAAGAAATAAGAATAGAATCAATTGATCCTCAGAAGTAAAGGAAAGAGAAGATAGAATTAAATATAATCCCCAGAGTTTCTGTAATGAAGAAAGTCAATAAAGGAAAATAATTTGAGGAGAAAATAAGTTTTGTCCTTGACATGTTGCATTTGAGGTATGCAATGGATAGCTGGAAACATGTTTCTGAACATGAGAAACATGTCTATCAGAAATGCATATATGAGACCTCTTAGTACATTTAAGATATTACAGAAAATACAGAATTCCAGGGAATGTTAATAGGTGAGCCCTAGGAAAGGAAGACAGGTGAGAGAAAAGCAAATAGAGGAGCCTGGAAAGGCATTAGCAGAAAGGTTGAAAAGAAGCAAGAGAGAGCATTGAGCAGAAGCAAGAGGAAGTGATGCCTTCAAAGTCAATAGAACTGAGAGCATCAAGAACGGACAGTGAGTGAAACCTGCTCTTAGAGGAGTGGGAGGTTTAGCCACATGATGAAGTAAGTACAGCAGACAGGGAGTTAAGGGAACGGTTTGTTTAGTTGGTTTGTTCTATGAAGAGACTTTTATGTTTTGGGGCTGGAGGGAAGAGATGGAAGAGGTCAAAAATATTATCTCATTGAGAAGAAAAAATGCACAAATTGCATAGCCTTAAAGAGCAATACAAGTCAATACATAGTAAGTGTCACATCACTTGAATTGATGAGGTACATTGCAATAGCTTCCAATGATTAAAGATTTCAGAAAAGCACAAAACAGCCCTACTGCACATCTCTATCCCCAAGTTAAGAGGCTTTGAAGGTATTCATGCTTCGTCTTACTTGGGTTGATCCTCCCTTCTTATTTGCAATCATTTCTACATGATAATAATATTACCTCTGAAGAAGCTTTATTGTAAAGAGTGAAAATAACAAGAAGAGTGCCAGTTGTTATTTGAAGTACATTTCCCTGCTATTTTTATTTTTAGGCCTCCAATCAGTGTCCTTTCTGCAAGACAGTCAAATTCACAAGACCACCAACTACCTTACATTCTCCATAAGCGTTTCAGTGATGGATTGTATGTCTTGGGAAATGTAGAGATGCTTTCCTTAAGGCTATTTTAAGAATTGTTCTTATAACATGGTTCATCAGGTATTAAACTAGGTAGAATAAATATAAGGAATTTTTCTTGCATGGAGTTTTTCTCCACTGGCTGTCACCTTGGTGAAGAACACCATAAATCACCCTGACAGCTCTAGTGGCTGGTCCAGAGTTGTTCTGCCAAAGTGGAGAGTTGGAAATTAGTTTGAAATTCACAAAATATTGTCTCACTTCTACTCCTTCCAGAAATTATTTCCAGATTCGCTAATGACGTATATCCAAGGAATGGAGAATGAGGAAGATCAAGGTTATGTTGACAAGGATACAGAATCATTTTCGGAAAGTGGAAGGAGCTAAGAAATTTAACGGAATAGGAGGTTCCAACATAATCAAAACAACCTAATGCCCAAAATGATCAGATACATTCCCACTAAACGGTATTGGTATAACACATTATAGAACATTTGCATAAATTGCAACTCATGTTTCTCATAGCAAATTTGCATTAGGTATTTTTTCCCTGTGATACAAAAACAAAAACTGAGACTACCCAAGGTTCTAAAGCCAGGGAGTGATCACGCACTTGTATACCAGTCTTCTGCCCCAAGACCATCTGTACTCTTTGGGCCATGTTGTAGTTATTACCTCTTTGATTGTGTGCAAAAAGAATACTCTTATCTGGTGGTTGCTGGCAGTGTGAATGTTGTAGCCCTTACTGCACTTGAATAATAATAATAGCTCACAATTACTAAAAACTTAAGATGTGTCATGCAGAGCATGAGCAGAGCTCTAAGGTCTTTGTATTGAATCTATGAGGCAAGTACTATTATAATTCCAATATTGGGGATGATAAATCCAAGGCATTGAGAGGTTAAGGACCTGTCACATACCTAGTAAGTGGAGGAAGTGATGGGTGCCAGGTCCTGTGCCAAATGGTTTTACATGGATTATTTCATTTAATTTGGATCATAATCCATGTTAGTACCCTACTGGATATGAACCTCCTTCCTATTTTTCATAGATGCAAAAGATAAAATTTGGAGATATGTAAGAGAGCCAGATTCAAATCAGTTATGAGTTAGTATAAAACAAAGTTCTGTCCACAAGGAGTAAATACTGATACCTAAATTGGTAACTTATATAGAGTAACTAGGACATTGGGGGTTCCACTGAATGAATGACTTGAATCATTGAATATTATACATATAATTTCCCAAATATTTCCTTGAAATTTTATTGTAGAAGCATTTTTTTCTGTGAAGAACATGTAATTTCCTGATTACTAACATACTCTGTATTATTCTTGATATATGAGTTAGTTTTGTAAACTTTAATTATATTGATGAAGCCCTTATAGATGAGCAGTCCTGGATTTTTGCTGCTATATCCACCAGATTCTTTTCTTTCTTTTTTTTTTTTTTTAACTTTCTGCTTCTACTGTGCAGACTGCTGGTTATTGTTCATAGTCTGCTATGGACTTGAAAATCGGTCAAACATTTTGTTAATTATGATTAGAGTATGAATAAGTGCTTATAAATCTTAGTAACATACACATAAATAGAATATATCTTTCAAACCTACAATTAACTACTGGTAAAATTGTAAATAAGATGTCTAAAGAAGACAAGAGCAAATTTTAAAAATGTTTTATACTTACAGGAAAAAGTAAGGAAACCCAGGTAAAGTTTGAAAATGTATCGAATTTCCTTAGGAAACACAAAATATTCATATTGTAATAAAAATAAAGCGAAATTATATTCTCTCCACCAAAGACACATATATAGGAGAGTAGCTTGGATGCATTGAAAATTAAAGGAAGGCTGATAAATTCCAAGCAAAAGCCAACAACAAGAAAGTCAGTGTAGAAATGTCAATGTTATGCAAAGCAGAAAGGTAGGATTAATAAGGTAAATTTATATTGATAAATAGAATTTGTATATCAAGTGTAAAATTATACAACTATTATATATCAAACCAAACATAACTATATTCCACATCTTTACCTTAGGCATTTCAGTCAATACTGAGCTATATATATGAAGATGATCCTAAAAGAGTGTAACAGATTTTTTTACTGTTTCTTCAATCTCAGTTCTTGAAATTGTTCTATTCAAGAGATCAATTTCTTTTTTATTAAGTCTAGGGAGAGAGTGTGATTCCAGTATTGATCCACTTCCTCCACGTTGTCAAATTTCTGGACATAGAGTTTCTTGTGGTACTCAGAGATGATCTCTTGTATCTCTGTGGCATCTGTTATTATTTCCCTTTTATTGTTTCTGATTGAGGTTATTAGAGATTTTACTATTCTGTTTCTCATTAATCTGGCCAAAGTTTTATTTTAATCAACAAAAAAAGATCCAGCAATACCATCTATCACTGGGCAAGAGACATGAACAGAACTTTTTCTAAAGAAGACAGATGAATGGCTAACAAACATGTGAAAAAATACTCATTGTCCCTAATCATCAGAGAAATGCAAATCAAAACTACCCTGAGATATCACCCAATCCCAGTGAGAATGGCCCACATCACAAAGTCTCAAAGCTGCAGATGCTGGCATGGATATGGAGAGAAGGGAACACTTTTATGCTGCTGGTGGGACTGAAAATTAATACAACCTTTTTGGAAAGAAGTATAGAGAATCTTCAAAGAACTCAGAGCTATTAGACCTCCCATTTGATCCTGAAATCCCATTACTAGGCAGCTACCCGAAAGAAAAAAATATTCTTTTATCATAAGAACGTTTGTACTAGACTGTTCATTGCAGCTCAATTTACAATTGCCAAAATGTGGCAAGAGCCTAAATGTCCACCAACCCAGGAATGGGTTAACAAGCTGTAATATATGTATACCATGGAATACTATTCAGCCACTAAAAAAGATGAAGACTTCACATCTTTCATATTCACCTGGATGGAGGAGGAACTCATTCTTCTTAGTAAAGCATCACAAGAGTGGAGAAGCAAGTATCCAATATTCTATTCTAATATGAAGGCAGTAGATGCTAATATAAGAAGGGGGGTAGAGGAATGAGCAAGGAGGGAAGAGGTGGGGGTCATGGTGTATGGCACACCTCTTGGGGGCGGGACACAATTATAAGAGGGACTTTATCTAACAAATGCAATCAGTGTAACCTAATTCTTTGTACCCTCAATAAATCCCAAACAAACAAACAAAAAAGACTGTAAAAGACCTGAAAACATTATAGCCCCTGGAATGTGATAGCTGAAAACATTGCAGCCACTCATGTGATTATGAGAATGCTCATGTAAATAAGCCTACTGTGTGGCCAGTTGTATAAAAGTGTAGCATATAAAATTATGTGCCATACAGAATACTTAATAATGATAATAAATAACTATGTCACTGGGTTATGTATTTACTATATTATACTTTCATTGTTATTTTAGAGATTCCCCCATTTGTTATTGCTACTAAAGACTTTCCAGTGGGAAAGACATGGAGGTGCAAGACAGTGATATTGATGATTCTGACCCTGTGTAGGTAAGGTCTAGGCTGATGTGTATGCTTGTGCTCTAGTTTTTAACAAACAACTTTAAAAAGTAAGAAACAAACAAACAAACAAACCCAGAAGGCTGGGAACAGTGGCTCATGCCCGTAATCCTAGCACTCTGGGAGGCAGAGGTAGCTGGATTGGCTGAGCTCAGAAGTTTGAGACCAGCCTGAGCAAGAGCAAGAAGCAAGACAACATCTCTAAAACTAACTGTGCATCGTGGCAGGCACCTCTAGTCCCAGCTACTTGGGAGGCTGAGGCAAGAGGATCACTTGAGCCCAAGAGTTTGAGGTTGCTGTGAGCTATGATGCCAGGGCACGCTACTGAGGGTGACAAAGTGAAACTCTGTCAAAAAAAAAAAAAAGGATAAAAGAAAACATTAATATAGTAACAGCTATAGAAGAAGGATGTAAAGAAGGAAAATATTTTTGTATAGCCTTACAATGTGTTTGTGTTTTGAAGTCAGTGTTATTACAAAAAAGTCGAAAAGTCTGTAATGTAAACAGTTCCAATAAGCTAAGGTTAATTTATTACTTAAGAAAGAAAACTTTTAAAATTAATTTAGTGTAGCCTGTAAGCACAGTGTTTAGAAAGCCCACAGCAGAGTATAGTAATGTCGTGGGCCTTCATACCCACTCACACCCTTGCTCACTGACTCTTTCAGAGCAACCCCCAGTCCTGCAAGCTCATTTCATGGTAAGTGACCTAGACAGGTGCACCATTTTTTTGTCCTTTGTAACATAATTTTGCTGTACCTTTTCTATGTCTAGATATGTTTAGATATAAAAATACCTGCCATTGTGTTACAATTACGTACAGTCTTCAGTACAGTATCATGCTGGACAGGTAGCCTCAGAGCAACAGGCTGTACAGAGTGACCTGGGAGTGTCATAGGCTGTACCACACAGGTCTACCTAAGTGCACTCCACGGTCAAACAACAACGTAACCACGTTTGGAAGCGTGTCTCCACAGGGAGGCATGACTGTAGTGGTAAGAGGGAAATCTGGGTTTGGGCAAAATCAGTGAGTGAGGTATAACTGGGACAGAGTTCTGTGTGACTGAAAAAACTCATGAAGAATCGCTAACATCCATCCTCTAAGTCAGGTTGCCTGACTGTGCCCAGTCTCACTTTAAACAAGCAATGTTTAAAGTAAGGTATGAAGAGTCCTATCTCTTTCCCAAATAGGCTATAAAAAAGAACAGTCTTTCAGAATTCTAAACTACAAAAGTTTTAACGTGCATCCGAGAATCACTAAACACTTGGGAAAGGTAATAAAAAGGGAGCGATGCACCAAACACAACACATGGAAGAAATGACAACTGAGGAAATGAAAGGAACAGAACAGTCTTTGACTGCTATAAAGTCTGCACAAACTTAAAAAAATTAATGTGTATTATCCTTAGAAGGGTACAAGAAAGCATTACATTTATTAAAAAGAATCATCTAGATAATACAGAAATTATTAATAGAAGCTGATTGTTGAATAAGCTCAATAAATTGGACAGAATAGAATAAAGTGTATTACCAGAAATAGGGAGGTTCCAAAAAGAAATGGAGACTTCTCTAAACATAGTATGAGTGGAAAACAATTAAGATGAGGCAATAATTAAGAGACATGCATAAAATATCCAGAAGCTTTAAGATTTATCTAATAGGAAATCTAGAAAGAGAAAATAGAGAAAAAGAAAAGGTGTATTACATAAGCAAACAAAAACGTATCATTTCCCAGAACTGAAGAAATAGACATGAGTTACTATTAGACTGAAAGTCTCTACCAAACTTATTTAAATAAGTTAAAAACAAACAAAACTCCCAAACCTACTCACAATGTAGTGAGCTCAGAACAATGAAAAGAAAATCTAAAAAGTATCCTCAAGAGAAAAAAAGATGATCTACAGCACAAAAAGAATCTGATTTTCATCTGCGATCCCAGATGCCCCGAAGGAAGCCGAGGATGGGTTTTCTAGAAAGGTAGAGTAAGATCATTCACAAATTCACTTCTCAATAAAGCCATTGAGAATACTGAAGAAAACTGTCAAAGTCAACTTTTTTAGAAATCCAGATATTTACCAAACTTTTGAATCACTGAGGTGCATCCGTGTTTCTAAATGGCTGACGCTCAGGGGTGACGGTGTACATGCATATTGGTTTTTCTATTGCACATGGAGCACCCTAATTTAGTGGCTTGAAGCAGCATAAATTTATTATTTTACAGTTCTGCAGGTTACAAGTCAGACACAGGACTAAAGGATTGCATTCCTTTTTAAAAGCTCTGGGGAATGATATGTTTGTTGCTTTGCTTTTTTAGCTTCTCGAAGCTGCCCACTTGCCTGGGCTCATGGCCCCTTATTTCATTTTCAAAGCCATGGTTCATCTTTCTGGCCTTTCTTCTGTGACTAATTTAAGGGAGGGTTTCTCTCTCAAAATGAGATAATGAAGTCAGATAATAATGGAAGTGTTGGTATATTTAACTACAAGAAAATAGAAAATATGAATTATTTAATTAACCCAAATGAGGTAAAATACTATTAAACAGAAGAAATCAATTTGATTCAGCATCTTCTTCATCATCCTCCTACTCTTCATCCTCTTCATCTTCCTTTTTCTTTCTTGCTTTCTCCAGACTTGACGACTCCCTTTTTTGTTGCATGAAACTTTCCTTTAGCTCAGTGCACTGTAATATCTTTTCTGTATTTTTCCTTCAGCCTTGCAGCCTTCTTCACATAAGGCGTCCCGTCACCTGCACCTATGTTACTTCCCATCTCTCCCAGTTTCTCTGCAACATCACCAATGGATGGGCTGAAATGGTCTCCTTTGATTTGGGAGCGAAACTCAAAAAAGAACAAGAAAGAGACTGAAGGAAGCCGTGCGTGCTTTGGGATCCTGGAACTTCTTTTTTGTTTCCTCTTTAGGTGAGATATAGGTTTTCATTTCTATTTTATAGCGGGCTTTGTCCGTCTTTGCCATATCTTCAAATCTGCCTTTCTCTTTAGCAGTCATGGTCTTCCAACTCTCTGGGCACTTCGTAGAAAATTCTGGGAAGTTGACTGCAAGCATCAGGGTGCTTTTTTTACTCTTCTGGACAAGTTTGCAGAAAGCATGCATGTGATGCATGCCTCCTGCCTCTTGGTTTCTTTGGTCCTCCTTTGCCTGTATTTAGTTGTTTTTCCTTAGCAAAGCACAGAGTTGTCCAGTGCCCATCCAGCTCTCACTTGCCTTAGCTCTATTTCTGTATGTTGGTTCTGGGAAGTTTTAAAAAATGTTCTTGTCCCTGAAGCATTTAACAACTGCCCCCCACCCACAGCACTCACTCTTTTGAAAGAAAACAATTGAAAGGAAGGATAGGCTGGGCACCATGGCTCACACCTTTAATCCTAACTTACTTACTTTCTTTCTCTCGCTCCTTCTTCCTTCCTCCCTCCCTCCCTCCCTTCCTGCCTTCTTTCCTTTTTTCCTTCCCTCCTTCTTTTCTTTCTCCTCCCCTCCCGTCCTTTCTCTCTCTTCCTCTCTCTCTTGAGACAGAGTCTCATTTTGTTGCCGTTGGTAGAGTGCTGCAGCATCACAACTCACAGCAACCTCAAACTTAAGGCCTTAAGAGATTCTCTTGCCTCAGCCTCCCAAGTAGCTGGGACTACAGGTGCCCTCCACAACACCTGGCAATGATTTTTGGAGATGGGGTCTTGCTCTTGCTCAGGCTGGTCTCAAACTCCTGACTTCAAGCAATCTGCCACTATTATTTGGGATCTTTTTATTACAGCAATTAAACCTACACCCTGCCTAATACAGAGAAGTACCAGAAATCTAAAGCATGCATCACCACATTATTTATTAATAATCTTTACTAAGGCAGCCTCAATAAAGGCAAGGATGCCTGTTATTACCGCAACAAATCAACTAGAAACATTGATTTTTCACTGCTACAAATTATACTAGAAAACTAGCCAATGCAATAAGGAAATAAAAAGAATGAAGAAGGAGTGAAAGGAACTACACTGATTTTGCATTCGAATGCATGATGATTAATCAAAAAATTTGAAAGAATCAGCTGAAAAATTATTAGATGTTTCTCCTACAAATCCAACGTAAGGTCCCTATGAAAGTGACTATACAGAAATAATATATAGTTTTAAAATGACATGCTAAAAAAAGATGTACTTTGTTTTCACTACAGAATTTTAGATACCTATAAATAAATCTAATAATAAATATGCAAGACTTATATGAACAGAAATATGAACTTATATTGAGGGAACTTGACAATGACCTTACTAAATGAAGAGAAATCCTATGTCCCCTGATTAAAAGACAACATTATAAATAAGTCAATCTCCCCAACTAACCAAAAATACAAAACAACTGCAATCCAAATCCCAAAAGCAATATCTTTAGAGCAGTGGTTCTCAAGCTGTGGGTCATGACCCATAGGAACTGTATTGAAGGGTTGCAGCATTAGGAAAGTTGAGAACCACTACTTTACAGGCTCTCTACAAGTTGATTTTAGAGTTCATTTGAAATAGAAAATACAAAAGATTGGCTGTGAAATATTTTAAACCGTTAAAATAGACTTTCCTTATGTGTTATCAAAATGTCATATAGAGTAATCAATACAATGTTACATTAGATCTTAGAAAAAATAAAGTCCAAGGATATATGTGTGTGCTGTATACAGACACATATATGCAGGTTTAGAATATGGTAATGGAGACATTTCCAAACATGGCAATAAATTATGCAGTTACTATAACTGGGACAACGGGATTTTTCAGTAGGAAAAATACAAACTTATGTTTTTTCCCTCCCATAATACTTAAAAGTTAAATTTTACCTAGATTAAAAATGCAAACATTTTTTAATCTATAGTGCTGCAGAATAGAAAATTAGAAGAAAATCAGAAGACAGAAATGAAAGCTACGATATTGCCACATGAAAATGAATAACCTGTTTAAAAGAAGGATGATAAAACAATGTTAAAAAGAGAAGAAAGAGCATGAGGGAAAATTTTTCAAAGTATATAGCAGACAAAGATTTAATATATGTATATACAAAGAGATAAAGTAAAATAAGCCCAACTTAAAATTAAGAAATGAATATGAAGAGGCAATTGAGAGACAAAATGCACATGGGCACAAACATTGGAAAATATGTTCCACTTCACTGTAATTAGGGAAATACACATTAAAACAGCATTGAAACTGTATTTTTCACCAGATTGGCAAATATTTTAAATTTTCATAACATCCAGTGTGAGAAAACAATTTCTCATTCACTGTTAATAGGAGTGTAAATTGGTGCAGCCTTATTCAAGGACAACTTGGCAGCAACTATCAAAATTAAAATTATGAATACACTTTCACCCACATTCCAGGAGCTTATCCTAGAGAAATACTTGCAAATAAGCACAAAGATTTCCTCACAAATTTGTTTTGGCATCACTTTTTATCATTGTAAAAATTTTAAAGTGACCTCAATACCTTCCCAGAGGGGTATTTACTGACATAAACAGCTTTTATCCTTTCCATTTTACTTTTTTTAAATGAGACTATATTCACATACCTATGCATGTAAAAACAACATGTCGCATAAGGTGATAATGTTAATGGGGAAAAAAAAATCCATGCTGTGACATAATAAGTCTACATTGATGAGATTAATTATCAATGTTACACACCTACATTGGATGAAATCACAATTAAAATGCTACGAGGAATTTTAGAAATTTAAAATCATTCTGAAGTTTACCTTGAATAGCAGCAGCAATAATAGACAAGTAAATTATAGTGCTTTTACTAAGTAAGTGCAATGTGCAGATATCATCAGTAATAGTTTAAAAAATTGCACTAAAATGTAAAATGCTTATACAAGATGTTAATTGAAAAAATACTGAAATGCCCTCTTTGTGTGATACAATCTCAGACAATGCAAGAGTTAAATATATATATAATGACGGAAAACAAATACACCACAATCATTAAGTGATTTTATATGAATGATGTTACCCCCCCCTTTTTTTTTTTTACATTTTTCTTTATTTTCCAAACTTTCTAAAATAGCTGTTTATGAAAACAAAACTTTGTTTTATTAAACTGTTTGGAAGAGCTTGATGGCACATTCTGCAACATAAGCTGCCCATGCACAGGGCTCTGGGGATGCTAATTAGAAAATGATGAGTTAATTAAAGTTGTGTGCTCAGTCTCTATGGCAAGGATTTCTTTTAATCCAACGGTGGTTTTCTCTCCATTTGCAGAATGTGGTTTCTGGATGAAAAACTGAGAACAGACTGACCCTCTGGCCACAGCTACTCACGTCAGGGACGCACAGTTGCAGGTGCATGCTGTCTGGTTTGGTCTGCCAAGTCAAAAGAGTTGTGCTTCCCACTGTGGTGAGAGTTTCCAACTTCAGACAGGGCAAGGGAAACTCTAAACAGTTTGCCCTTTGCAGATGTATTGAAACACTACTGAAATTTACTGATTTTCCCTGATGTTTTTTTTCCGTGCTTTTATCACTACCCTGAAAATAAACAAGGAGGAAAAGGCTAGCAGAACAAATGTGCTCTCCATTACTGGGCGAAAAGGATGTTTTCCTAAGTAGGGCTGCTGCTCCAGCGCTCCTGGCTTGGCATGAGAGCAAATGGAGAGAAATATAAAAGCCATGCTTTCCCCCGGCAGAACACGACTTTATTATAGAGACTTGAATGAGACAGTGGGACTTGTACCAAAGCCACCACCATACAGGGAATAGGGACACTGTCTCACAGGGAACAGCGGGCAGCCCGGAAACCCTGGGACATAATCCCTTCCCAACTCGGTCAGGGGCTTTAGGCAACCACTTTGTTCTCTAGTTCAGCTTCCTCTCTCCCAAACCCCACCAAGGTGTGTGAGCCTTAATTAGCCACTGCTAATTAGGGCCACAAAGCTGAAAAGCACCGTTGAACATGGTAGTAGAGAGATAAACCCCTTCATTATCTTTCAGCCAGGCTTCCATTCAAGATCGCAAAACACAGCCTGGGGCTATCACCTCACTGGCACAGCATGCCTGAATCAGTACCCTCCACAGTCATGCACCCCAGCCCCTCTCCCTGCACTGTGGCTTTTGTCACCCATAGAGACCCACAAGAGTCTGGTACAGAGGTAAGAAAGAGGATCTCCAAAGCGTTCCAAAACAATCCGGAGGAACGGATTCTGAATGAGTACCTATTGTGACCCTGGGCTGTAGCCTTTAATAAAACTTTCTCTACAGCCTTTTGTTCTTGGATGGGGGCCACTTAGGGCCATTTTGGGAGTAGAAGGGGAAAGACCCCCCCCCCCCCCCCGTAACCTCAGTGTTCAGATTTACCTGGGGCGCTGAATAGCTATCTGCTGCAAGATGCCCGGTCATGGTATTTCCTTCTCAGCCAAACATGGAGAGAATATTTTGTAAATATTTTGTAAGATTTTTTGCGATGAATATTTTGTAAATAAGATTTCGTTTAGTTACCATTTCCCATTTTTCCTATGGATGGTGACTTTTGGAGTGACTTTGGGGATACCCTGTGATAACTAATGTAGCCAGCGCCACAGTCCTCAGAGCAGCGCCCCGAGTCAGTCTCTGGACCCAGAGCCATATGTAAACTTCAGGGTTAGCATCATGTGTGGAAACTTAAAATGTGCTCACTTGAAGTAGTCCCAAGGTCAGTATAAATTCCTGTAATTCGTTCCACAGTCAGACTGGCAGTCTTTCAGGGGTCTGCGGTGGGAATAAAAGTCATGCCATAATAGTAGTCCTGAGTCAACTAACCAGTAACCTTGACCTTGGGGAAACAGACCTGAGCTGGGGGCTGGTGCAGGGCTGGGTGCTGGAAATACAGAACAAGTGGAACGAATGGATGGATGTCAGCTCCTGCTTTCAAATAATCACTAGCCTTGTTAGAGAGATGCACTTCACCAATTTAATGTATATCATATGGGATGTGCGACTAAGCAGAAACACTCATTGTATAGCTCACTCACTGTAGAGTTTAGGGTGGAAGTGCTCTAACAAGTCAGTCACACTGTGACAGTCAGGACAGTGATGAGCGTGATTCGTTCACTATCCACAGAGTGCACTTAACGGTCAACAGCCCCTCTGTGAGGCGGCTGCTAGAATCCCCACTTTGCAGAATGACTTGCTCATACAGCTAGCAAGGGAAAGTTCAGACTTCAATACCCCCAATGCTATGCTTACTCGTTGAATGATGAGGTTAGATGTCACAAGACAATGGGTCACAGGCTGTCCCTTATCGTGGCTCAAAGACTGTAAGGCACAAGCAGCCGTGTGCTATGAGGATTCTTCCCCCACTTAAAAAATTAAGATATTGTTTTCATATCATAAAACTTATCTTTTTAAAGCATACAGTTTAGTAGTTTGTAACATACAAAGTTGTGCAACCATTACCACTATCTAATGTCAGAATATTTTTATCACCCTAACAAGAAACGCACACCCATTAGCAGTCACTACCCATTGCCCCGCCCCATCCAGCCCTAGGCAACCAGTAATTGACTTTCCATCTCTATAGATTTGCCTACTCTGAATATTTTATATAAATGAAATCATACAAAATGTGACCTTTTGTATCTAACTTCTTCTACTTGGCCTAATGCTTTCAAGGTTCATCTGTGCCGTAGCATTAAGCAATACTTCATTTCTTTTTATTAGGGAATAAGAGTCCATCGCATGGATATATCACATTTTGTTTACCTGTTTCATCCATTATTGGACATGTGGTTTGCTCCCCCTTTTCAGCTATCATGAATAATGCTTTGAGTACTTGTGTACAAGTTTGTGCGTGAACACACATGTTTTTAATTCTCTTGGATATGGACCTAGGAGTGGAATTGCTGGATCATATGGTGACTCAGTTTAATTTTTTGAGGGAGAGCAATATTTGAAAAGGTCACTGTCGATGTTTTGGGCTTATTTCTTTGCACATAAATTGTAACACAAACTTTGATATTTAGAGTTATTTTTAAATGAGTTGCTAAACATTATACAAGTGCTTGCCGTGCACAGGTTCAAAGAAGAAAAGGCCCACAGGAGAAGAGAATAGTCAAAGAGAAATGTTGCTGTGATGGTTGTTAATTCCTCAGCAGAAGAGCTGGCGTGCAGATGCCCAGAATTGAGCAGAAACAGCTGCTGGTTGTGTCCTTTCTTTGGTAAAGAATACCAAAGAGGCTGGAATATCTGAACCGACTTGTTGTTAGACAGCTTTGTTAAAAGCCACTGTGGATTCCACAGCACCCCGAGGAGTTGCGCTTTCCATCTTTTTATCTTGATTTAAATTGAAGAAAAAAGAGAGGCAAAAGGAGTGTGGGGCCTGGAGTCTTTCTATTGTCGGGAATGTTTTTTTCCTATTGTTTGTGTTTGTTCAAAGGTGATTTCCTTTCCCTAGGCAGTGTAGACAGTTTCTTGTTCTGAGTTTTAGAATTTCATGAAAATAAAACAGTGGCTTCTCTGCCCTTACAGAAAACGGTGTGAGTGATCAGATATCTTTCTAAAACAATCACGGCTCATTCTATCAATAGCACAAGCTGAGCACAGAGGAAGGACGGTGGCATCTGAGGAACTCACTGTCGTCCAGGATGTCAATAACGCTCTCTTGCCCCCTCCTTCCTTCTTTCTTTAAATACGGTCAGTCCTTAAAAGGACCAACTTATGAACCCCTTGGGGTATTTATCTGACTGGGGTGACAAGGGCTGAATTTACCCATTGTCAGGTTATTTGTTTTTAGCAAACTCTGCTGCTACCAGAATCTGCATCACATTATCCGAGAGAAGAGAAGATTCCTTGTGCAATATGCCTTCCTTGTTAGCTGTCTGCCAGGGCTACATGGAGAGAGGACATGGAAAACCTCAATCTGGGGCCAGATGCCCACGAACTCCCTTTCTTTGGCTCCCAGCAAACATTCTCTTCTTAATTTCCACTCTTGGTGCCTTTGATACATTTTACTTTTTTGGCCATCAGAACTATGGTTTATTAATGTACAAAGTCTTCGAAAGTACCTGCTTTGGAAATGAGAAGCTAACTAGTAAAAGTGGGTATGATTTGGACTTCAAGTCAGGGAGAACTGGATTTGGACTCTGTCACTCAATAGCTACACTCATGCACGTGCTGACACTCACACACTTACACTTCTATACAGAGGGTGCCCAAAACACACAAGATCAGACAATGAAGTTTGTGAACTCATCCCAGAACAAGTGTTATCTGCTGCATTGCTGAATATCACCAATGACACAGTCGCCTTCAAAGCACTCCCCTTGGCCATCTGGTGACTGTCTTGATACTCAGCAATGAGGTACGTTGTGCTTTTTCTAGGACGAGTTCCCAAACGTAATCATCAGACCTCACATACACATTTTAAGAAAGGGAAAAAACTGTATTGAATTTGTAATACTCAAGTCATGTTGGACTTCTGCGACTACAAGAGGAGCTCAGTGTGACTTGTATTTATCTTTTATTCTTGGTGTATACTGAGTATTATAATTTTAATACAGTTTTTTTCCTTTCTTAGAATGTGTATGCATTTTTGGCTACTCTCTGTATAGACAGAAAATCACTCAACTTTTCTGAGTTTGGGCTAAAGAGGAGGATGAATGTCAAACTGCTGCTAACTGTGCCTGGCTCAGGAAAAAGTTCAATAAATGAGAGATATCCTTTTTATTATCTGTATGATAAATGCTATAACAATGATAAGGACAAGTTGCTAAGGTAACCCAGATGAGGGTCAGCCAACCAGCTGCTTTTATTTCCTCATGACCTTTTCTTTCCCTTTCTTCTCCTGAGATAAGGCTTTGGTGCCTACCCCACTGCAGGCGAGGTTCTAAGTATTTTCACCCCCTACCTTTAATGGATCTGGTCTGATTTTAACACTCCAGCCTCACAGTTAGTACCCCCACCTCGCCCAGCGGTGGGGAGGATGAAACCACAGCTGTGCAAGGCTGAGTTGACTCTGGGCTGTTCTCGGGGTTAAGGATGCGCCCCTTCGCGTCTCCCACTGCCGGCCCCTGCGCCCGCGGCGCTGGCGAGCTGGGCAGAGCCCGCATTAGCTCATGGTCCGCAGCAAGAGCTGCAGTTACAGCTCATCTGAGTGATTTGCTTCCGAGCACGAGAAAGCTCAACTAGCTCAGCAGCACTTTACGACATCTGGCACATACAGCAAATTCCTTCCAGCTCAGCTCGTGGAGCTGGGCCCTGTCCTGCCTTCAAACCAGCCCCGGCTCCTCCATCACCTTCTGCCCTTATTCATGCTCTGCCAATTCCTCTTTGCAGGAATCTGAATGAAGCCACGGCATATGCCAAGGCTGAGAATAGTTGATGAAGACTTACGAGCCTCTTCCGTGAAGGCAAAGATAGTGCTTGGAATTTGACCCATGGAGGCATCATTTAGATACTGTTCTTTATAGTCAAAGGAGGAAGACAGAAAGCTTCCAAAGAAGTCTTCGCCGTGAGTCTGATTATTCTGGAGAAATTCAGAGCTTTCTGTTCTCTATGACTTAGGCTGGGCCGGTGCCCAAATCAAAAGCCCACAGAGTACATCTGAAGGATGGTTGTTCTCAATGTACCAACTGGGAAAATGCACTCAACCCTCAAATGACTAAGGCCTTTGCTTTCTTGCCTTTTAAGATCATGATTTCCCGGAAGGAGCGTTTTCTCTCCTTCAGTCCTGAGCTCAGAGCATTGTGCTTCTTAGGGAAGCCACCTCATTAAGACAACTCATTTCCCCTCCTGGGTAGCACAGGGGACGGCCACAAGTCGAACACAGCAAAAAATCAACTGTGAACTTGAAGGAGGAGGGTAGGTGGAGATGTTTACCTCCAGCTTGAGAGAACTTCTGCAGAAGGCGTTTCTGAGTTTGCCCAGCTTCATGTCCTTAATCCCTGTTTCTCTGTGGTTTTCCTGCATGCTTGCCTAGAAACGTCATACACAACAGTCTTGCGACTAGAAAAGTCTCTGGCCTCACAAGAAGAGGGAGATCTCCCTGAGAATAATCTCCTAAGGGTTGGTCAGAAGCAGGAAATGGGAGTCAAAGGCCACATCTGCAGGACTAATTCCTTTGTTCACACTAGGACTGTCTTCTCTCTCCCTCCTCTTCCCTTTGAAGATAGGAAGTGCACACTCTGCAGGCTCCGTTTCCTTGTGCTCTGAGGTGAAAGTATCCAGATGAGTAGTCTCCCTGTAAAAAGGGAGAAGCTTAATTATTAAAAGATGCGTGCTTGTTTGCACATCCAAACAATATTCGGCACAATTAGGTCTCTGGACACCTGAACCATAATGGGCCATGAGATTTGGAAGGCCCTGGGAAATTGCATTGCCCAAGGAACCAGCTATCAGCACAAACTCCACAGGCTCCGACATCTGTCAGTAGTATGGCCCTGCTGATCTCCCCACAAGGGCCACTCCTCTGGAAAGCCACTCTCGATTTGCTCTCCGAAGTTCTGCACTAGAAGTGAAAACATCTTGTAGGGTGTCATAGAAATTTGGCTAGGTCATCAGCAGAAGTTCTTCTATATTCATTAGCACAATGACTTATGATGGCCTATGAGTATGATTCAATGGGACAAAAATCAAATAACATGATTAGAAACATTTTGCTCTCCGGTCTGAGGCAAGGAGGAGATTTAGGATGTTACTCCATCAGTGTCAAGTGATTTTTAAATCCAAATGGATGTCATGGGTGGCTCAAAGGATGAAGAGATGCAGATGTGGGACTTGAGAGACAGGTGGCTGGTAGCTGAAGAAATTCAGTCCAATAGGAGTTCAAGAGACTGGAGCCTCAAAACTGTGACATTGTCCCTGTCTCTGAGACATTGACAATCCAACGGGTGGAGGAGACGAATTAACCAACAATTATTATAGAGTATGACATGCGTGGGTCTGAACAGCTGGATGGCACTAAAACAAAGGGGAGGTTAATTCTTGCCCAAGATGACATAGTTAGAGAGAACAACCTAGAAGAGGTGACTTTGATGAGGCAGGAATAATTCTCACTCTCATTTTGAAAAGGTAGAAACTAAGTCTCAGCAAAACTAAATGATATCCCTAAGGTAACACAGCAATTAAAGGCATGACCAAGGTCTTCCAATTTCTAGCCCAGTTCCTTTCTCACAGCATTCTTGGGATGGGACTGGGTGGTTGTGAAAAATAGAGATAAGTAGAGTTTCTCAGGGGTGGCTGGCTAGGCTAGTCGTGGAAAGGACAGATCAGTCTGTATGTCCTGATCGCAGCAGGAGAAAGCTTAAAAGTCCCAAATAGGGCATCCTACATATAAGCAGCAGAGGGAATCACCTATACAGCACGAATAGACACAACAAATCATGTTTAAAATTTCTTTACCAGGGGATATATCATTTTTATTCTACTGAGAGTGGTACATTTTCGAATAAGATACAATTAACATTTTAGAAATGTTATCTATCATCATCATTGTCATCATCATGATTGTGAGGGTATCAGATTATTTCCTAAGAAAGAAAACAGCGAATATTTGAAGGATGAGAATCGAGGAAGATAAGTACCACCTTGAGGACCCAATGGACTCATGGGAAGAAAGCTGGAAGAGGACGCTACAACACCCTGACCATTGTGCCTCCTTTAAGATGTACAAAAGGGCAGGCAGGGTCAAGAGAATCTTCCCAAACTCTCCACCCCCATCCTAACTTCCAAGTAGCAGACATTTATCAGACAAACAGGGCAGCCATCCACAGCCTGGAAGGGAAAGTGGGCTCTGGAGTCAGACTGTCTGAGTTCAAACCCCAGCGTTGTCATTTAGCAACCGCACCTTATCTTCCCATATACAAGATGAGAATGACAATAACAGTAATATACCTAAGGTAGGTGTGAGACTTAAATTGAATCACTTACTAAGTTGAATTAAATTCAGGATGTCCATGAAGTTTGTGTGCAATTTTAAATTGCACACAAAATTTATGGCCTCCCTGTATAAAGAGGCAGCTATGCGGCCATTCCTGCCATGTAGTAAGTGCTAAGTAATCATTATAATTAGTGTTATTAATATGTGTTAGGCAATAAAACATAATCCCTGCTTACAATCTAATGAAAGAAAAGGATAGTTGTGGAGATGAGTGCAACGGCGACACAAATGAGACTAAGGCGGGAAATGCATTCTGGAAGAGCTATTAGCCAAGGAAGTTTTAACCAATTAGGAAAGGTGGTATGGAGATGGAGCATTCTAGAAAAACCAAACTGTTTGAAAACAAGGAGGCATGATACTGCATGGTGCATTTAATAAGCAAAAATGGCAGGGGAGCAGAATGGGAGGGAGGTGAACTGGAAGTGTCCACAGGGGCTGGACCACAGGGTTCCTAAAGACTGAGTCCGAATCACTTGCTGAACACAGGATGGACTCAGACACGGACTTTAAGAAGGAAGTGATGTGGTAAGACCTGTATTCTTGCTTTTTTTTTTTTCTTTTTTTTAAGACAGAGCCTCAAGCTGTCACCCTAGATAGAGTGCCGTGGCATCACAGCTCACAGCAAGCTCCAATTCCTGGGCTCAAGCAAGTCTCCTGCCTCCGCCTCCCAAGTAGCTGGGACTACAGGTGCCCGCCACAACGCCCGCAGCCGTCATTGTTGTTTGGCGGGCCCGGGCTGGATTCGAACCCGCCAGCTCAGGTGTACGTGGCTGGCGCCTTAGCCCGTTGAGCCACAGGCACCGAGCCAAGACCTGTATTCTTAAAGATTGCTGGAAGATGGGCTGAAAGGAGCTGAGACTATCAGTAGGGGCACCTGGGAGGAGACTGTGTCAGGCAGTGAGAGAAGAATGAATGAAAGAGCAAGATGAGGTGTTGAGGATGTAGAAAAAACTTACTAAGTGAAACAGAAGCATAGGGAGGGACTTTGTAACTGATTAAATGTGAGGCAAAGAGGGAAAGGGACATCTGGGAAAGAAGCCAAAGATTCAGGTTTGGGCATCTGAGAGGGTAGCGGTGCCTTCACAGAGGCTAAATAGGAAGCTGTGGGAGGGAATATGTTCAAAACTCAGGTTCTCTTTTCAGCCTAATTTGCTTTAGGGTAAGTGGATGTATGGGTCGATTGTATGCAATATGTAATGATTATGCAACTCTTTGCAAACCGATCATCCATTCATAACACAAGGAGGCACATCAAAACCAAGGCAACTCCCTACTACTTCCCAGAGGTAGTGAGAGCACTGCCCTGGAGCTTGGGAAGGTATGACCAGATATGGCAGCAATGAACCTCTTCCCCCATAGGGGGAAGATCTGGAAACTCCCTGTCTTCAGCAAGTAAACAGCTCCCTATATTTTTATCTTCTGGCCCTTCTTAGAGACATTCAAACTGCTTTGTCTGAAACTGGAAGTGGACTGGTCCTCCTTATTAACTATGAAGAAAAGCAGCCGAGTGCCTGGATGAAAGCCGTGATTGTAGACTCGCAGGACGCCACTGCAGAAATTATGTGTAAGTACCATGTGCAGCAGCCTGGGAAATGTGGGGCAGGAGCAACTTGACTAGAGGGGACAATGGAGAACAGCCCAGCAGAAGAGTCGTCCTTGGGATTCCAAGCCAGCCTTCCTATAAATACAGGGAAAATGGCCCCTCACCTCAGCCTGGACTAACAGTGCTGGGCCCACTCAGGAGAACTGGGCTGGGAGAACCGCTCCACGTGGCAGGCAAGGGAGCCGATCATAATCCTGAAAGACACAATCTTGAAGGCCTTAACCCCACATGTTGAAATCCTCAAAGATAAAAATCCCTAAAATATAATTCTGGGAAAAATAATAAAATAATAATAATCATAAATAATAAGTAATTATTTTAAAAAGAGTTATTTACAATTTAAAAGGGGACCTATAAAATGGTCTGTGGTGTTTATAGGCTGCTTCACACAATAAAATAGGAAATAACATACATATTTTTTCAAGTGTAAACACTCAGGTGTACTAACGACAGTCATCACACATCACAGTTATGAGCAGATGAACCATCTTCATAAAGACATTGGTCAAAAAAGGAAGTGTGTAAATGCATATCACTGTGGTCAGTAATTATGTGCGCAAGGTTTCTAACTCCTGTCATCTTAAATACTGTGTCTGACCACCTAAGTCTTTAGGGCAGATTCATGAAAGACAGATGGGTCACCAATGCATAGGCAGTTAACCGAAGAGTTGCAATTTCCAGAAATTTTATCTTTCACAAATGCAGATGTATGGTATAGGCCATCTCTTTCTTCACTGGGGGAGTTTTGACTCTTACAATGCACAATACTTACACACAAAGTCTGCATTGTGAAAATGTACTTGTGTGGGGTCAAGTTTGCAAAAACATCTACAAAGCGAACCAGAATTCTTGATAAGACTTCGCACAATTTTTTACCTCAAGTCCTGGAAATGATGTGAAGATGAAATACATAGAAAAGAATATTGTAAAAAAAAATGATGCTGACAATTAAAACACCAAAAAAAAAAAAAAAAAGAAAGAAAGAAAAAGAGAAGAAAAAAATGAAAAAGAAAATTCTACATATGAGTAGTGTATTACAGATTGTGGATGATTGCACAGAGATAGTCCCTAGGAGCTGGCCTGATGTGATACAACTATCTTTGATTGTTATTTCAGAGATTATTGAAGTGAATGATTTTACAGTTTCTGGATTTGGATCTTTTGGGATTTCAGTTTTAGGATTATGTTGTATGGGGTTATACCTTTTGGGATATGATCCAAACCCAGAAACAAAAAGGATGGCAGCCACTCCCTGGAGCCGGGGCTCTTTCCTCTTCGATAGGAGAAGGCTGACATGTCTCTTTAGGGACCACGTAAGCCTCCCATGTGCTTAGCTGGTAGATAAGCCTATCTGTCTGGACTGGGAAGCCTCAAATCAGGTTAGCTGGATTTGCGAAAAGATAGGAAGTAGGAAATAGTGTATCCTAAGTGTTGCAAAGAATCTTATAACTTTAGCATGATTGGACAAGATAATTCTCTCTTTCTCAAAGCAGGTAGCCTCTAATGGCTATATCCAAGTATGACTCTGTGACTTCTCATTCCATCTCTTTATTATACTTTGCAGTTTGGAAACATTGATTGCAGTATTTGTCTTTTACTCAAGTGTTATAGGTATAGTTTAAGCATCCATTAGAGCAGTGGTTCTCAACCTTCCTAATGTCGCAACCCTTTACTACAGTTCCTGTGGGTGGCGACCCACAGGTTGAGAACCGCTGCATTAGAGTGTTTAAAGTATTTAACTATCCATGAAGGCATTTCATACCACAAGCAATAAAGAACATCAGATAACAAAAATATTTTACCTATTTATATTTTTTATTTTTTTCTTAGAAGGATAGAAGCATTTTAAGTTCTATTACGTTTACTTGTCTTGTTGGGTAATATCTATTTGATAGCTATCACTTGTTATTAATAATTTCTTAAATTCTGATCTTTGTAGAATAGATGCAGTTGCAACATAAAATATTAGAAATTTTCTGTTTGATGCAAGCACATCAAATTGTATAAAAAAATCAACACATTGTACCCCGCATATGCATAAATGTATTCATGACCTATGTGTATATGACTTAATAAAAAAAAAGAAATGTTCTGTTCAAAAATTTTTCAAATTATAATTCAAATGAATTACAGGAATATAGTTACTACCAAACAAAGGAAATCTAAACTTTATTTTTATACAATGACTGCTCACCAACAGATGAGCAGTAATTAAGAAGAGCATCTTCTCCTTTTAATGTGAACCTCTAAACAGATATGAAAATTATAGCTATTACAAATGAAAAAAATAAAATGATTAAAAGGTAGACAGCTGTATTACTACTACAAATTTTTTAATAAAATGTGTTCTTATTTCAATTTACCATCTACCTCTTATCTTACCTCTGATAAGATTACTCAAATCTTTGCAAACAGTGCAAATAATCCACTCATACAGCAGCACATCAAAAATAACTCTATTCCCTAGGAATAGTTGTTGCATCTTTAAACCTAACATTAGCATACAACTTTGGTACTGAACCCAGAAATGCAGGAAAATAATAAAGAGCTAATATTTTTAATTTATCCAATTTAATTTAGCAAAATTTAAATATATGTTCCATCAGTTTATATACATGTATATGTACATATGTGTTTGTATATATGTATGTTTGTATGCATATTTATACCAATGAAACTGATGTATCATCACATTGCTGATAAAAGAATTGCTGTAACCCTCTGGAAACTACACTGTAAGATTAATAACTTTGAAAGTTTATAGTTACACATAGTGAAAAAGACAACTCAATTGACTTAAACAAACAAAAGAAACCTCTGTAATTTCAGATGGTAACAATTCTAAAAAGAAAGAAATTCAAGGGTTGGTTAATTTAGAGGTTCAGTGGGTTCTGAGGGTTCTTTTCTGTGTTCTTCTGGGGCATGTTTTTGTGAGTTGGTTCTTTCCATCCTCACATGATGACCTCTCTAGCTCCAGGCATCCAGCCTTACCCACCAATGACCAGGATGGAAAAAAAAAGGAATGATCTTATCCTTGAAACTGTTTTAAAATCTAAGAAACAATTCCCTGAAATCGTCGCTTCAGACTTTCTGTCACCTATTACCGGACAGAACTGAGTCACACTCTCTTTGCTAATCTAATCACTGACAAAGGAAATGAAAATGCTTATGACTGGGTTTTCCTAACTACTGGGCTTGAAGATGGGGCCGCTTTTCCTTGAAGTATATGGTTAAGTACAAAATGATAGACACCTAGAATAAAAACAGGGTACTCAGCAAGAAGAAGAGGAAAATTGACGTTGGGAATAGACCAAGTGTCTGCATATGTGTCAAGAGTTATAGCCATGCCCTTCATCCCAGTAATTATACTTGTGAGAATTTGTTGTTAGAAAATAATGTAAATGCATTTATATAAATATTCATGAGGGGATTTTCTACTTTTTAAAATATAAAATAATGTCTTATAATATAAAAGTTATTCATTTATATTTCACTTAGATAAAATATTCTAGAATTATTGGAATAATAATTATAAAACCTTACCGCAGCAAGAAAATGCTTATTACATAATGCTAAGTGAAAAAAAGTCATAATTATAGTATGATGACAATGCTACAAAACACGAGTTTTATTTTTAAAAAGAGATGGAAAAGATTTAAAAAGATTACATGTGATATTTTCCTTTTCTTTTTTAACATTTTGTTAGCTTATTTTTAAGTTAACAACTATATAATGTATTATCTACAGATAACATGTTATCGCTAGGGTCTATAGGATCATTGCATAACAGTCTGACTGTAGGGACGTGGTTAAAACATGATCAGATAATAAAACTGGGAATTTCTACTAGCCTATTGTATAAAATAGAAAATTCAGAAGTTAATTATTTAAGTGGAAGTAAGTAACTCCAAAACTGGGTTGAATTCAAGACATTTAAAAGTATATAATTATAAGATACTACTGAAAAAGCTTATATAATTTTCCACATTAGTGGCATTTAAAAGTGCCCTTTTACTGGTAGGGTTTTTTTTATTGGATTTCTACATGATCTAATCAGAGAAAGTTTGTCTTTTTTCCTGCTTCCAGTAAGCCTTGTAGATCTCTTTGGCACATTTATTTTTCCTTGACTTCTTTGGGGAAAAGAATCACCTATTCCAGCTTTTCATACCTGAGGTCCAGAAAACATACACCTGGGAAAGGTCACTGAACTTTAATTAGTTTTTCCTATTTCTGAATCTCCTTGCACTACCGTCTTCCTCCTGTGCATGACCCTGTCATCCTGAAATGTTTATAACTAAAACGTGGAAAAAAGTATGAGATCACAGCCCAGGATTAGCCTTAAGCCATCTCTTTAGGATTGTTGCCACAGCAGAAATGTATCCAGGATCAAAAACCACTCTGGGATCACAGGACCCTTACACTACTCATAAGCTGCAGAGCAGCTGGTGTGGAATGCATACATCACAGCCGGTGGGGACTGTCCTCAGCCACCAGTCCATCAGAAGGGGAGAAGACCTCTTCTGAGTGATCTTCCTATGTCACTCACCTTGTCCTCATGAAAGAACATGGGCAAGCAGGACAGATTTGGTAAAGAGCCAATGAGACAGTAGAAATGCCAAGATGTATTACTCTGAATATTCATTTTTTAAAATAGTAGGAAATTAATGCCTCAGTGTAGGACAGAATAAGGTTGTTGATATTTTTTCTTCTTTTTACTTCTGTTCCTCAAGTGCTTAGCTACAGACATCTTAGAAGCACTGGACTGGTTGAGGAAAGGGCCGTCCAAGGGAAACAGGGAATGGCTTTTGTGCCCTTTTGTACCCTCATGAGCCCCTCTCTCACTTGGGTTTGAATATATTCTGTCTGAGGAATTCCCCTGGTTTCACAGCAGTGGCCATCATTCCCTTCTGGAAGACAGACACTTCTGATAATCTGGTGAGAGGATGTAAATTCTCTCCAGGTAAGTGCCTATATATATAGGAACACATTGTATATACATTGTGTAGACATATAAAATATATAAAAGACATAATATTCTGGATATGTTTCTAAGGCACCTGACACAGTACCTTCCTGGAAGCCCAAGTTGAGATTCCATTTCCTAGAAAAGGATATGGGGGTGAGGCCCTCGGTTAAAAAAGCAAAGAACAAGCTGGTTAGGATTTGATCTTGCCTCAAGAGGTATTTAAAGAAAACTTTAGGTTCTTAGCTGCTGTGTCCCTATTCTACCTTCCCCTCAATAAAGAAGCATAAACTAAACCAGAGACATCTGGCATCTTCCCTTTCCAACCATTGGTCATCATGTACACTAATTGTTTTATTATTCCACTGGGCTTTAAAGTTTACACACTATTCATATGTCCAAATGTGTAATATTTTCCCATAGTTCATTGATTCTAAGTCACCTATTTTTCACATTTTCACATCCCTGCAATAGGAATGAATCTTAAAATAGAAATAGGCTAATCCATATATAGAGTAAGATTTTTGCCTACCTTTTCTCAATAAGATAAAACAAGCAGACAAGGTAATGAGTAAGTACAGAAAACCATGATATTAACAAATTTGATGTATTAGGCATATACAGAACAGCAGAACAAATGACTTCAGAGTATATCTTATTTTCAAGTATACATGTAGTAACCACCAAAATTTACCAAATACTGCATGATAAAAGCAAATTTCAACAGATTTCATACTATTGACATCGGTGTGTGTTCTATGGCCATAGCAGGATTAAGCTAGAAATAAAAAATTTCCAAAATTTTTAGACATTAAGCAATAAATTTTTGAACAATGCATGATTTAAAGAAGACATCACAACAGAAGTTGAATTGAAAGATCATGAATAGAACACATCCAAGAAAAAAAATCTTGTAACGTGCAGGTAAAGCCATGCTTTGAGGGAAATGTATAGCCTTAAAATGTATATATTTTAAAATGAGAAGCCTGAGAATCAATGATGTAAGTATTCTCTCTCAAGAATTTAGAAAAGGAATTTAAAATTAAATCTAAATAAAGTAAAAGAAAAGAAGTAATAAAGAGTTGAAATTAAGGAAATAGGTAACAAACATTTAATAGAGCAAGACCTAAAGTTAATTCTTTGAAAAGATTAATAAAATTAATAATCTTTTGACATGACAGGTCAAGAAAAGAAAGGGAAAAGTCACTTACATTAATTAGGAAGTTTAAAAAGAGATTTATAGATCCTACAGATAAAAGATCAGAAAATTTAATTTATGAACAATTTTGTTCCAAAATCTTTGAAAATTTAAAGTAAAAATTTTCTTAAAAATCACAACTTACAAAAATTAAATTTATGAAATAGAAAATCTAAATGAAAAATGAATTACAATTTAAAATCTCCTTACAAAGAAAACTCTAGGCCCAGCTGGCTTCACTGGGGAATTCTTCTAAGCATGGACAAAAACATAATACCAATCTTATTATAAAATGTTAAAAAGTGGTATACAACATATAGAGAATATTTTGTATATATTGTAAATATACTGTAAAAACTTTGAAATGAATATTTTATAAATATAAATACAGTTAGCTACAATTTCCCAGTTTCCCTAGTATGGCAACCTTTGGGACATCCTGTATACTGAATGTATCCCAGGAATGTAGAGTTTGTTAAACACTAAAAAATTAGTTAGTATAATTGACCACAACAACTGAATAAATGAGAAAAATTATCAGGCAGAAAAAAACTTTGATAAAATTTAATATGATAATAACTCCATGGTCTGAGTACTTATAAGTTTGGATTTTTACATGACAACGCTTTTGAATCCAGGAATACTGTGCTTGCTCTGAAGTGATCTGATTCTTGAGATTGAAAAACAGGATTTTATTGATCTTTTTCTTTACTTCTTCACTTTTTAAAAGTCTGTGGCTCAACGGGCTAAGGCGCCAGCCACGTGCACCTGAGCTGGCGGGTTCAAATCCAGCCGGGCCCACCAAACAACAATGACGGCTGCAACCAAAAAACGGCCAGGCGTTGTGGTGGGCGCCTGTAGTCCCAGCTACTTGGGAGGCAGAGGCAGGAGACTCACTTGAGCCCAGGAATTGAGGTTGCTGTGAGCTGTGATGCCACAGCACTCTATCCAGGGTGACAGCTTGAAGCTCTGTCTCAAAAAAAAAAAAAAAGTTTATTTTAAAATCAAAAGGTTGAACATTATCTTTGTTGTAGTCAGTTGGCTTACAATACTCCCTACCCCCTACATGATATACGCCTCAGTCTTTATGGCGGAGGGTCATTGGCAGTAGAAATTAGTAGGGATGAAGTCAAATTAGATATATTTTAAAATATTACCTACTTGTTTTCATAACAAATTCTATGGTCAGCTGTAATGAAAGTCCATTGTTCTTCCCTGGAATTGCCGATAGCTTTTGTTCCATGGAGATTTCTCCTTTACCGATTCCTCACTGATCTGTGGCACAGTCTGTTTAATCCTTAATCATGTGTTACATTTGCTACTTCTGTCTAACAAAACGTCTCTTACTTTGTTAGGGGCATTCTACCCAGGGCAACAGAGTGAGACTGTTGGTCTACATACCATTGGTTACAGATACTCCAAAGTGTGCTGTCCTTGCTTCACTGGTCATAGGTCCAAGCATCAACTGGGAAGCTTGTCACTTTTGGTTTGGGGAGCTCTTTGAGCATCCAGTATTTTTCAGGTCATCCAAGAGTCTTTCGGCTCAGCCATGCTGGGCTTTACCAGAAGACAGTTTAGAATCTTCCTCTCATCAGCCCCTTTTTGCTATGTTAACTTCAAATCTGACTCTTTATTAACCTTCCCCAATAAGGGGTCCTCACAATCAGCCCCAGATTGCAGGGTGCTTAGTTCTATTGTGTTATCAAGATCTAGAAACAAGAGCCCTTTTGTAATTTTAGTCATCTTAATGGGTGTGAGATGATATCTCATTGGGGTTTTGATTTGCATTTTCCTAATGACTAATGATGTTGAGCACTTATTCATGTGCTTATTGACTATTTCTGTGCCTTCTATGGAGAAATTTCTATTCAAATCCTTTGCTCATTTTTAAATTGGGTTTCTGTATTTTCGTGGTAAGTGGAAAACTTCTTTTTATATCCTGGATACACATCCTTTATCACATATATGATTTGTAATATTTTTCCCCATTCTATAGGTTGTCACTTTACTTTCTTGATGGTATCATTTGTAGAACAAATTTTTTCTGATTTTGGTGAAGGCTTCTTTATTTCGTTCTGGTACTTTTGGGGTCATTTCTAAATTGAGGTCACAAAGATTTATGCCTACATCATCTTCGAAGAGTTTTATAGTTTTAGCTTTAACATTTAGATTGATAATCTATTAGGAACTCATTTTCGTATATAAAGTGAGTTTTTTGTTTTATTTTTTGCCTGTAGATGTTGTTTCAGCATCCTTTGTTGAAAAAACTATGGTTTCTCCATTGAATTTTCTTGTCATCCTTGTCAAAAACAATTCCCCACCCATTTGATCCTGCAATCCCCTTACTAGGCATCTACCCAGAAGGAAAAAAATCCTTTAATCATAAGGACACTTGCACTAGACTGTTTATTGCAGCTCAGTTTACGATCACCAAAATGTGGAAACAACCTAAATGCCCACCAATCCAGGAATGGATTAACAAACTATGGTATATGTACACTATGGAATACTATTCAGCCATTAAAAAAA
>CAUYRH010120821.1:0-15068 GCA_963574655.1 Perodicticus potto | reverse complement strand
AATAGCTGAAGATGTTAACAAATGGAAAAACATACCATGCTCATGGCTAGGAAGAATCAACATTGTTAAAATGTCCATATTACCCGAAGCAATGTACAAATTTAATGCAATCCCTATCAAAGCACTACCATCAGACTTTTTTCTTTAAAGATCTGGAAAATAATAGCCAAGTCATGGAAGAAGCTCAAGTGCCCATCGAGTCATGAATGGATTAATAAATTGTGGTATATGTATGCCATGAAATATTATGCAGCCTTACAAAAGATGGAGAGTTTACCTCCTTTACGTTTACATGGATGGAGCTGGAACATAACCTATTTAATAAAGTATCTAAAGAATGAAAGAAAAAATATCCAATGTACTCAGTACTATTATGAAACCAATTTACAATCACTCACACTTTCATATGAAGAATAGGAGAGGGGATATGAGGGGAAGGAGGAGGTCAGATCAAGGGAGGGTGAATGGTGGGATCACACCTATGGTGCTTAATGCAAGGATACATGTCAGATCGATTATAGATCTATTTATAGAGTATAAATGCCTTAACACAATAATTAAGTAAATGTGATGAGTTATATATTAACCAATGTGATGTGTTTCCAATTTTATATGAAATCAGCACATTGTACCCCATAAATGCATTAATGTATACGTGATCTATGTTTATGATTTAATAAAAAAAAAAAGAAAAGAAAAATGGTATGAATCTACCTTCAGAAGGAGTAGACTTCCTACATGAAAATTGTTTGTGACTATAAATAATATTGGCATAGTACAGAAGAGACTCTCAACAATTTACAATTATAAAACTCAAGATCTTAACCCACATGTTTTAAGTTACTCACTATATTAATTCATTCATAATTTCATATTCCATGAATTTCAGTCATCTTTTCCTTTCATTCTCTCAATTTGTTCATTATTTATTTAATTATTAACTCACTCAGTTGACCTTTATTGAGTGTCTGCTATAATGGTGTTCTTTCCCCAAATTAGCTTACTTCTTAAATTCTTCACATCCCCAGTTAGGCCAGAAAAATAATAATAAAACTTAAATTCACTGAAAAAGAAAAAAAAATCAAACAGATTTTATGGTCTTCACATTAGTCTTTCTTATATTAGTCAGCCAACCATATATTAACCAAGATATTAATCAACATGTGCTACTATTATTACTTATAACAAATCATCCAAAAGACATAGATAGTGTGAACCAGGACCTCGGAGTATGTGGCAAAAGATATTAGGTCAAGTTAGCCAAGGCTTTTCAATAGTCAAAACAGTTGAAAACTCAGATTGAACAGCCATTTAGATTAGCTGTTCTCCAGAATGTTGAGGTCAGTAATGACTTCAAGAAGCTAAGAAAATATTTTGAGCCTTTCTTACGAAAAATCTACACACACACAAATATAATTTTGCTTATAATTTCAGGGAGGTCAATGTAACCTCTGGATTTTACTCATTAAACCTAAATTAAGCACAACAGCTCTGGAAAGATTCCTGTATTGGATGAGAGACTGAAATAGTTAACCCTTTAGGTCCTCAGAAGCATGGGAATCCATATTTCATTATGCCATATTTCTTCTGCCTAAGATAAGCCTCTTTATTCCTCCATCCCCATTTTAATGCTTTTAAAATTGGGAAGAATTTACCAATGTGTACATTTAATGCAGTGGATTTTTTGTTTATTTTCTAAAGAGCTTTTATTAAATCAATGGTGCAGTCTTGCAATCAATAGCATCTTTGAAGTAAGATACAGTGCAGCATTTATTGGATGATGCATTTGTTGTTGCTAAAATAAAAAGTAAAACTAAGGTGTCTGCCTTCAAAGAGTTTGCAATTAAACAAAAATCTAGAGCAATGTTTGGGAAATACACTAACATTTAATAACACACCTGCAAGTAATCATTTTGGAGGTGGGTATTTTTCAGAAGAAAAGGACATCAGTATAGGTAAGAGAAAAAAATTTAAAAAGGGTTTGAAATAGAGCACATGACTGGGGATTGGAAGGTGAATCTAAAGCATTCTGAAATATTCAGTTCAAAGGTGTGGTTGTATGAATGAGACAATTTGTTTTTTTTAAATCTGCCAGCTATTTATTTTATCTGTTATGAATTTTTCAAATTATCATCGAACTTATAAAAATGATGCAATGGGAAAGGATGTCAAAAATCTTTTCTGCATTCTGTAGTGAAGCTAGAATTTGTTCTCCATGTAAATCTGTCCTTTGTTTTGAGAGATCACTGATGAATCATTTAGTCATAGATATTTTAGGCGACTCCCCATTGTTCTCAGAAAACATTGAGACAGTGACACATTCCAAATGTTTCAGGTCAAACATTCTGAATATTAAAAAGCCATTCATGGGGGTCATAGTTGCCTCTCTGCAAACTTTATTATATTTTCACTGAGTACCATAGTCATCACTCCCTAATTTTCAATCCAAGAAAACAGGGAATTGTGTGCAGTTAAGACATTTAAGTCTAGAATCAGAGTTGAGAAGACTGGATTGAGGTCTCTAATCTATGCAGGACAACCAACTTCTGTAGTCTCCATAGCTGTGGACTGGAGCTCATAGGAGAGAGGTGACCAGTGAAGGACCTTCTGGGGAGGTAACAGTAGTTAGATTTTACATCAATCATTTCCAATATTTAATTCCATTTTTCTTCCCTCTCTGTACTGTAATTCCCTGTCCTTAGCTTTTCATAAAGTTCCGTTACTACTACAATCTGATAAGAGCTATTGCAAACTAACAGAGGCCTATGTCCTCACCTGGATCAAAGGGGACCACAGATTGTGGCAGCAATATGAAGAAATGTCCTCAGGCTGTAGGCAAAGACTGGGGAAGGTCAGAGGAGTGGTTGATAATAGCAACCAGGACAAGTAGTGAAAACCCAAAAGAGCCCCAGAAATGCACAGGGAAAGATCTGGACTGCCCACACGCATTAAGGATAGGATTCACTTCATGTTAGTCTAGTCCTAAAAAGAAACATGATTTTAGAATGTCTCTTGGCTTGGAAACAATAAATATATGTATGCTTTGATTTGGAGCAAGAGTCCGTGGGGTCTCCCCATGTGTTCCATGACCCAAAAAATTGTTATGAGCCATTGAACTTGAGATTAAAGGATGGCAGGAATTTGGTAAGTAAAAAGAAGACAAGCTTTTACAGAAGAATAAGGTTTTCTCTAAATACACATCTTAAATGTACTAAGGTAAATCTTTTAGAATAGCAAGTACATGTTTGGTAACAGATGAGATGTAATTAGACTTTAAGAATACTATATCATGTTTCTTGAATAGCAGTGGCTCTTGGTTCTAACACTCTCCTAGCAAGTCAACAGACAAGGCAGCTTGCCCTCAGGAGCTCATTCAAGGAAAGTTGCAAAGCCCTGGGTACCTGGTTAATTAAGAGCCATTCATCATTTTAGACTTTTACAGCATTAAAACATGCCAAGAATTAAAAGTGGAATATATCCTCAAGAAATAATCAGATATAAATATAGATATGATGTTCATCTAGGTTTATGTATCAGATAATAGCAAAAAACTAAAAGCAGCCTAATATCTAAGGTACAGAATTCTTTCACTAAATTACAGTGTATCTATATGATAAAATATAATGCAATCAATAAAAATTTTGCTGTGTCAAAATATTAACATAAACTATTGATAATAATGATGAGAAGAGTTCTGGATAGTGGTTTTTAC
Organism: Perodicticus potto; assembly: GCA_963574655.1. NCBI lineage: Eukaryota > Metazoa > Chordata > Mammalia > Primates > Lorisidae > Perodicticus > Perodicticus potto. The sequence goes on along the minus strand of CAUYRH010120821.1, from coordinate 11,356 downwards.
CAATCTATTTCTGCATTTTCTAAAATAGTCATGTTTAATTTTCTGTAGCAAGCAAAACAATCAAAGTTGTTAAAATAGGCAGAGTAGAATATTTGTGATTATGGTAAAACTAGGTTATGTTGCTAAGTAAAAAATGAAGTTATAAAAGAATATGTGCAGGACAATGCAATCATAAATGTAGATATGTACAGAAAATATTTAAAGGAAATGTAGTAAAATATTAATAGGTAATTATTATATTATTTCTTGGTCTTTTGCTATATTTTTCAGGCTTTCTCAACTTAGCATGAGTTAATTTTTGTAAATGAATATTTTTCAAAAACATAACTAAGTGATGCTAAATTTCAATATCAGGATATTTCTACTTTAACATGTGGTCTTGTCTAAAGATTAGGTAACCATATTTGACCAGTTCCTCTGCCAAAGTTTCAAAAAGCATCAGCCACCTTTTGAGGTAACATCACTCTTTTTGAGAGGCCTAATTCAGCCTGAGAAAAAGGCCTCTGTCATCTGTTGTCCCCGTGGTAATGTGTATGTGCGTGTGCACATGTGTGCACATATATGTATCTCACACACAGACATACAATGACAGATACTACCTTGAGTCTCCTAGTAAACTTCTCCTTTCATCAATTAGCAGAAAGAAGCTTAAGAAATCCATTAATTTGCGTTGTCTACAAGAGCAAAACAAAATGAGAATACGATACAAGTCCACATGAACTATAGGCAAAAGTAATAGTTGGCAAAAACAGTAGTGAGCCAAAGCTGGCAGGTGTTGGCTTACAGGCATGGGATTCTTAAGTGACCAGTTTTAATATGTTATGGGTAATCCCCAATGCTAACATCACTACTACTCCAGCCAAGAACAGGGTCTTTCACTTCCCTTGCCCTTTCCTTGGTTCTTGCAACTCTGCTGACCAAAGTAATCCTCTTCCCCCTCCTTTTTACCATGAGAGCCCAGCCAATCCTCAAGGTCACCGAAGACAACACTGAGGGTACCAGTTTGGGGGTGGAGGTCTCATACCTCTGCTTTAGAGTCTGTTTCACTATTTACTATGGTTGTACTTTTATTACAACTTTTATTATTTCTTACCTGGATGAAGAAATCTATAATATGCAAGATACATAGCATTTGTTTCTTTCATTTCCACTTTAGTGCACAACAGTTCAGGGCCCATGAGATATGAGACCAGAAAAACTTGACTTTCAGCATCCAGTCAACAATTGACTCACTGAATTAGAATCACAAGAATAGGCTAAATGTTACCTCAAACGCATCTCACAATTGTTTTTCTGAAGTTGTATAGCACAGATTACTTCCCTCATTACAACATCTTCTACAATTGAAAGAGTGTGTTTGGAGTTCAGAAGACAGAGTTGAAGTCCTGGTTCTACCACATTCATTGGATGAAATCTTTATCCTCTATGCCTAAAGTAATGGAAATGTTAATACCTAACTCTAGAGCTATAACTAACTAAATATTATAATCTCCGTAGAGTGTGTGATGCTATAATGAGACCCACAACCAGTTAAATGGTGGAGGCGGTAATACTCATAATAGTGCTTTCTTTAATTCACATCCAAAAATTGGCAACTCCAATGTAAAAATTATCATTTGCTTTCTGCTTATGCCCATTTATTCCATTCCTTTCCTGTCAGTACGGGGTGCCCAAGAAGCAGGCCCGTGCATGACTTTGCTCCCGTGGTTCTCCTAGTATCCATGGTTCATGACAGGTGGCATCTGCAGTTGTTACTAGAAGTTTTAATCTCTTGTTCATCCTTGCAGCTGTCTATGGCTGTGCATTACACAGCTCTGCTTTGCTCCCAGAGCTGTCTCCTTTCTTCTGTTTTCTAGGAAGCATTATTAGCCCATTCAAAATCAACCCTCAAATACTCAGCTGAACTGTTTGACCTCCTCATAGTGCCTCTCTCTCTCTTCACTCCAACAGTGATATTTATACAGAATGGTCACCTTAATCCCACTGAAAGAAGCAGAGCAGAGAGGGAAAAAATCTGTAGTTGGATCAAATAATGGTTCAAGTGGGGATAAAACAGGGATCTGCTCTTCTAACCATCATTTTCTTGCCTTCCCACTTCTCCTAGATAAGCTAGTTACAGGTTCTCAAACTACAGTGAGTAGAGAGAAGGGCATCCTCCTAAAATATAACTGATGAAGGTTTATTTTCATGAGCCAGAAGTGTCCTCAATACAGCAGCAGCCCAGCTATCGAATTGTTGTAAAAAGCAAATAAATAAATGGCTCCAAATTGCAACTGCTTTGAATCCAGAATCATTTTTGGCAGATACCTTCTTCCACCCCACAATGTTAAACTAGGTTAGTGCTAACAACTTTGTAAGCAGATCAATTCAGTTGATTATTTGACATTTCACAATTAGTTTTCCTCTGAGAGTTTCTCAATGTGTCACATGATTTGAAGTTTGATGTTATTAAATCATGCTATTAAGGTATTTTTTAAACGACTGTGTTGATTGATGGTAAAGACTTGCCAGGAAAATATTCTGTGCAAGTGACTCTCAACTTTGGCCACATGTTAGAATTATCTGGGAGCTTTTGACAAATACCAATTTCCAGGCTACAGCACAGACAATTAAGTGAGAAACTCTGGATGTAAGACTCAGATACCAGTATTTTTTAAAACAGCTCAAGTGATTTCTATGTGTAACTAAGGTTGAGAACCACTATTCTAAATTAATGTTATCATGGCCATAATCATGGAAGTTAATGTCAAACATTCTTGTTTGTTTGTAACAAGGCATTCTTTTATCAAATAAAATTGTGAGCCAGATGTAATAGGCTTTTGTATAATCCTCTGCTTTCGAATATGGGCTGAACTTACTGTCTTCTAAACAATTGAATATCTCAGAAATAGTCGACTGTCATTTCTGATATTATTTTGTGCTTTCCGTCTTGGGTTCCTGCTCATCTTACAATTTTTTGGATCACTAGCTTCTGGAGAAAGCCAGAGACCATGTCATGACCATGTCATGAGGTCTCATGTCATGAGACCATGTCAAGAAAGACCCACACGAGTGAGCTTGGAAGTGAGTTTTCTGAGATTTACCAACGGCCATGTGAATAAGCTACTTCTTTGAAAAGGATTCTACTCAGGTCAAGCTTTGAACTAATTGCAGCCCCAACCAAGCCCTCAGCTACCACCTTTTTTTTTTTTTTTCAGATAGAGTCTCACTTTGTCACCCTCAGTAGAGTACTATGTCATCATAGCTCACAGCAACCTCAGACTCTTGGGCTCAAGGGATTGCCTTAGCCTCTCGAGTAGCTGGGATTATAGACTCCCACCACAATGCCCAGCTACTTTTTTAGAGATGAAATCTCGCTCTTGCTCAGGCTGGTCTTGAACCCATGAACTCAGGCAATCACCTGCCTCAGCCTCCCAGAGGGCTAGGATTACAGACATGAGCCACCATTCCTGGCTCCTCAACTACCACCTTTGAACAATTGTGACCTAGAATCACTCATCTAATATCCTCCCGATCCCTATATCCTAGAAACTGTGTTATCCCATAAAGGGAAGGAAAGAAAGAAAGAAAAATGAAAATAATAAAAAAAAAAAAAAAAATGAAAGAATTAAAAAAAAACCTACTGTATGTCTATGTATGTTTCTCTTAGAGTTAATGATTATGTTTTACTATCTATAAGGCTGGACATAACACAGTATTTAATAATGATTCTTAGCATACTTGTTTTTAACTACCTTCTTTTCCTGGGTTACTTTCCCCCATGTTTTCTCCTGACATAAAATCTTCATCTGTGAGTCCTCAGGGATTTAACACTGATTATTTCTTTGTTGCTTTATTATAGAGAAGCAGAAAAGCAACTTGTATTTGTCAAACATCCCCCACGTGTCAGGAATTTCTCTGTCTTTTCTGTGACAGTTCATCTAATTTCCACAACATCTTAAAAACAAAAAGCAAACGAACAAACAAAAAAAAAAAACAAGGTGTCATCATTTCTACTTCCTGGGTGGTAAAACAAATATCAAGGCAACCCAGAAGCTTTCCAGAGATCACATGGATAAGTAGTGAATTCAGAATTTGAACTCAGAACTTCTTAAGTCCATACATATTCTTTTCCAGATAATACTTTAACACAGTGATTCTCAACCTTCCTAATGCCATGGCCCTTTAGTACAGTTCCTGTGGATCACGACAGGTTGAGAACCACTGCTTTAACGGCTTATGATTTACAATGTTAAATTTTAAAATAATAATCAGAAGCATTAACTTGCAGGTGTCTTGGAGAAGGCTTCAGAGTCTGAAAGAGTGAAGATTATGGACCTCATCCTACAAATGAGAAAACTGTGGCCCAGAAAGTTAAAATGACTCCCACAATTCCCACACCTCTTTAATATCAGATCAGGGAATTAACATGGCTCTCCAAGAGGCCAAACGCAGATCAGTGGGAATAGGACATTCAGTTTCAGACATATCTTGTTTAAGGCCCTTTTCTACTAATTTACTTATTTAATGACTATTTACTGAGCAATTCCTCTGTGCTGGTCCTAGTATGGGTGCTGCAAACTGTGAACAAGACTGAGAAGACCCTACTGTAAAGGACGTGGCAATGTATTTGGGCAGGACAAAAGAGAGAGAGGATGATTAAGACAGAAAATTTCAAGTGGTCACATAAAGGGTGAAAATTAAAGGCAAGTCATGTGACAGAGTGAAGGGAGAGGAAACTTTGGGTAGTGAGATCAAGGAGGACCTCTGGGAGGAGGTGGCAGCAGAGCTGAATGCTGAATGAGAGAAGGAGCCAGTCACAAGACGACCTGGAGGAAAAGGAGCCCAACAGAGGGAACAGAAGGTGCAAAGGCCCTGGAGGGAAGGTAGCGTGAATGTTTGAGGAAGGGCCACTCACTGCTTGATTTTCCTCAAGTAAATTATTTCATTTCTCTGGGCTTCATTTTTCTTATTCCTGGAAATGACAATAACACTTTCTTCACTTGACCTGGCATATGATAAGCATTCTGCAAATGCTTTTTGAATAAATGACATTGATTTCATTCTTTGTTCATTTCACTCATTACTTAGGATCATGACTAAATGAACCATCCAGGAAATGTCTCTTCCCAGGCTTATCTCTATGTTCTACAAATTAAAAAGAAAAAAAAACAAACATAAACAAATCCAAGCCACATTCACTAAAGTGCCTTACCCAAAGCAGTTGTCCACGTGCAAAGCTGAGCTCAGCCAGGGCATCCGGGTTTGTCTCTCTGTCATTCATCTGATAGTCTGATTTGCTCCCTGAATATTTGCTGTCCTAACCTGCCTCCTTATAGATGCAGGGCATTAATTCTGAGTCAGCTTCCCCACTTTCCCATCAGAAATTGTCATTTGCAAAGCGGGTAATGGAAGGACTGAGTGATGGATGGCTGTCTCTTTGGAGCCCGTTGGCTTCATTCTCAAAGCAGATACTGAAAAATGTGAGACTGGTGTCAAGCCGTGAGGCTCGGGGAGAATCAGAAACCTTCTCCCAAAGGCTGAGATAATGAGAATCCTCTGGTCAGTCTCACGTGGCAGTGTAAGTTGGATAACCCTAATTCCAATGCTAATAACAATACACTGTATCCATTGTATCCACTGTATCCATTCAACAACACTAGCACATTAGTAAAACATTCTTTCTTTGCCCATTCAGCAGATACTTCTTAGGCACCTGCTGGGTGCCAAGCATGTTACAAAGTTCTGAGGTTAGAGAAATAAACACCCCAAGTCCTTGCCTTCATGAGACTTAGTTTGACAGAGGGACATCAACAGTAAACAAGCCAACAACATAGTTTAACATAACAAGAACTTAGAAAACTAAAGCAAGGAATGTGGTCAGGAAGCATAGACAGGGCAGGGCTAGTTTGGTTTCGGTGAATAGCCAGAAGAGACAGCCCTGGAGGGGACCCCTGAGCAGAGGCCTGACCACAATGAGGGAGCTAGCCAGGCAAGTGGTGTCTGCAGAAAAGTGTTCTAGACACAGTAGGGGTTCTGTAGCAGGGGAAAGTAGGGAGGTGTTTCTCAAAATAATAGTGCTTAGGTCATCTCCTACCTGGATCTCCCATCTAGATTTCTGTCCTATAATAGGATTTTCCAGGTGTGGCTCTATTGACATTAGGGGCCAGTAATTCTTTGTGGTGGGAATTTGTGCTGTACACTGTAATTAATTTAGCAGCATTCTGACCTCCCACTGTTAGAGGCCAGTAGCACCTGCCCATTCACTTGCAGCAATCATGATCCCTTTGCCTAGCAACTCTCTCACTCTCTGCTTCATTGCTCTAATCCTTTATGGATGCTCCCAGCTCTAGGTCAGGGATGTCAGATCCACTTTGCCAGCAATGCTATAAACTCCTTGGTACCAGTGACCTCAATTGTACCTACATACTAACGTATGTGTGGAGGAGGATTTGCAGGAAGCTGATGAAGAAAATTAAAGTGTCAGAGCCTGTCTCTTGTAGGCCCTTTCCAAGACTCCATCCTTAATTTTGTCTTTATAATTTTAATTCCATTTTCTTAAGGTTAATCCCCCAAAATATGTAAGCTGTAGACCCCACAAAGCCTGGCTCTATCTCTGGGTATTCATCTGAACATAGTTCATGAGATTTATAGCACAGACAATAAGAAGTGTGGTGGGTGTCAGAATCTCACTTACGTCCCTCTCCAACCTAGCTCTTATCACTCAGCCTTGACTGCCTTACTCTTAGTTCCTGAACTATGCCATTTCTTTTCTTTTGGTTGGGAGATGGGGGTTGGGGAGAGATTTGTCTTTCCCATTAGAGTATGTTTTATAAGGAAGAAGACATATTTTTGTCTTGTTTCAATGAAGCACATTGCCTGCAATGTGGAAGGTATTTAATTAGTCTTTATTAAATAAAACAGAAAAACCTAACATGCATTGATTACAAATCAGTGGCTTCTAAAGTGTGGTTTCCATGCCAGCAGCAGCAGCAGCAGCAGCAGCAGCAGCAGCATCTGGGAACTAGTTAGAGAGGCACAATTTCAAGCCCTAGAGATTCATATCAGAAACTCTAGGATTGGGGTCCAGACTTCTAAGTTTTCACAAGCCCTTTGGGTGAGTTTGAGGATGCTCAAGTTTGAGAACTATTTTAAAAGATAGTTGCAGGTGTCTACATTTTCTATCCTATGTAATTCTCTAAGAGAAGTGCTTCAAGGTAGGCATTATTGTTTCTGTTCCCATTCAACAGAATTGAAGACTGAGATTCAGAGCATTATTTCCAAGGTCAGCACCATAAGCAAGTAGAAACACTAGGATTTGAATTCTGAAACATCTGACTTCAAAACCCATCTTCTTTTCATATCACACATTTATTCTGGAGGGAGGTTCGAAAATAATGAATGTCAAATCCCTCTGAAGAACAAGTCAGCGTTCAGTGTGACTGTGTGACAGTATCATTAACAGCAACAGTAATAACCACCATCGTAAGGGATGCTTTTATCTTGTTCCTGTTGTGCCTGGTCCTGAGGACAGTGGTACCCTGACAAGGCTTCTCAGAGACCCATAAGGGTTAATCCACCTCCCAGAAGCCCTAACTTCCTCTAAGTTAGTCACTCAGCCCAGAGGAGACCAGGTATGTGGGTGTAATAACACATACCACACAGCAGGCGTGCACACACGTGCACATCCCTACTGGGAGTGAAATGAAAATAGAAATGGAAAGCAAAGTCCCTCGTCTCGGCTCCTGTCTCTCCCTGTCACCTGTCATAAATCTTAAGAGACCACAGTTCTGTGGACAAATGAGATTCTCTCAATCAATTGCAGGCTTTTTGGAACACTGGTCTAATATCTTGCAGTGCACTTTCTGTAAACGCTTTGTGTCCTGTGAGTGTATTAGCATCAGGAGCTGAAGTCTGTGGCTGGAAAAAGAGTAATACAAAGAAAAGCAGAAAAAGTAAGATAGCTGGCTATTTATATCTACTCCATCGGAAGTGGTGACAGGTATAATTACTGAGTAGAAATTACAGGGCTGATTCCAGTGGCGTTCCTCCTGCTGTTTTCGGGAAGATAAAAGATTGAAAGTGTTCCTGACATCTCTTCAAAAAAGAGGGTGCTTTGGCATGTACTTCCATTTATTTTCAGATTGATTAAAAGCAATTTCCTGTTGTTCGTGCTTGAAACAAGATGCACTCCTGGTCCCCTCAATTCAATGAAACCTCTTTGAAGGGACAGATCCTTGAGACCTATGTTCCTGGTCTCCTCTGAGCTCCACTGCCCTCCCAGCACCTCCCTCTCCCAGGACCTGCCTCCAGGGTCCTTCCCGTCAAGAGAAAAACAAGCTATTAAATTAATTCACACGCAGATGTGACTGATTTAACGGATTATGATCCCAGGGGTATTTACAATAAAAAAAGAAAAAGAACATAAGATAAAATCCTGTGACATTAAAGCTGCAAGAAGCCCAAAAATGATCTAACTCAGTGATTCCCAAACAGAATCAATTATCAGAATTACCTGGTCCTTTCAGATATATATCTTTCGGCAGGACCCACCAGGCAGGCCTAATGCTTCAGATTCTCCAGGGGTCACATTCAGAAATGTATAATTTTATCAAGCTTCCTGGATCATTTTAGTCATGAGACAGGTTTAGGAAGCCCTTGAATTCATACAAGGAGAAAATAAACTTAGCAGAGCAGAGATGAGGGTAAAGAGAGAGTGAGACACTCCACACCAGACTAAGAATTTAAGATGAGCCCAAAACCTCATTAATTAATATAAATAATATTTTAATACAATAATTAAAAAATTAATGCCAAAAATCTATGATGAATAAAATACCAGTTTTAAATAAAGATAAGTCAGTTTCACATTCTTTTTTTCTTTATTCTAATGCTTCAGAAAGTACTAATTATTTTTATTTGCTTATTGTTATTCTTTTTTTTTTTCCCTCAGACATGGTAATGCTCTGTTGTCTAGGCTAGAGTACAGTGACATTACCTTAGCTCACTGCAGCCTCAATCTCTAGGGCTCAAGCGATCCTCTTGCCTCAGCCTCCCGAGTAGCTGGGATTAGTGGTGCCCACCACAGTGCCTCATTTTCTTATTTTTTTATAGTGATGGGACCCTGCTATTTCCCAGGTTGGTCTCAAACTCCTGGCCTCAAGCAATTCTCCTGCCTTGGCCTCCCAAAGTGTTAGGATCACAGGCATGAGCCCCCATAACCAGCCTGATTACTTTTTAAAAATTCCTTCAAACTATTATTTATCTTGATTTGCAGGTCTTTTTGTTGTCACCTTAAATTTTACACCCAAAGGAAAGTGCCTCACTCACTTCACCCTATATTTGGGCAAACACTGGAACTTGATGGCTGGGAGCACATATATAATCAGTAGTGGTGATTGATTTTAAAGCAGGACATTTAACATTTAACATAAAGAAATTATACCTAATAATGAAAAATCTGAAGGTCCTCTCCCAGTGGTCCCTTTAGGGCACCAACTGTCTAGAGCTGAGTGGCTGCCACTCCTTTTCTGATGGGGCAGGGACAACTGGCCACAGGCAACTCTGTGGATATCGCCTTAGTCCTTTATGTGTCCTAACTGGCTTCTGCAGGCATTTGGCCTTTGCAATCTCTCATAGAGCAAAAGACCACATAAACAAGAAGCAGCAGCAAAATAATGCTTACTCCCATGTAGCCATTATCCGACAGATACAGATGGGTGTACTATGTTTCCAATACAGCAAGTGCCAACCAGGCAAGACCACACTGCTCTGGCTCTGGGCCATCACTCCTTTACCCTCCTCACTCCTTTACCTCTGCTTTGTTCTGGCTCTGGGCCGTCACTCCTTTACCTGCTTCACTCCTTTACCTCTGCTTTTGGCCTCACATGCAAGTTCTGTTTTGCTCCAGGCTCTGGTACCAAAATTCTCAAGAGGGAGATTAAAGACAAAGCTAATTGTGCTAATTCTGTTTTAGATGGGTTTCTTTCTTTAACTGAACTTGCATTTGCAAACTTACACCTCAGTGTCTGTATTTTCTGAACATGGAAATCCAGCTTAGACTCCTCTCCTGGCTCCCAAGCCCTGACCCTTCCTCCTATATCTCAGGCCTCAGTATTCCAGGTACTCAGTGCTCCTGTCATTTTGGACACTGGGAACGTGGCCCTGGCCCTACAAACTGTTGACAAGCATTTATGTGGTACTTTTAGTGTGCAAGACACTGGTGCCACAACAGTCCACAAAAACAGAACAGCTACCCTTCCGTATGGAGTTTTTATCTACTAGGGTCAAGGACAAGTGCACAGGTTCTCACCATCCTGATGCTCATCACATTCTCCAATAAGATCTGCTGTCAACTCCCATCAGGTTGCAAATCCAGTGCCTGCAGGACATGGCGTAGCATAAATAGATGAAGGAGCCTCAGGGTAACATGAAAGAAGATAGTAGGCAGTGTGGGGAGGACTCTCCCCATTGGATGCCATTCAAATTGAAATTTTTTAAATTTGTGGACACCAAGCAAGACAAATTTGCTGAATTTTGCCTCTGAGTCACCAAGTTAAATCCCCTGCCTAGATACTTACCCCTTGCTGTGGCCATGGCTGGACTTCTATGACCCTGGTGTGTTGGTCGTGCCAACTGTCCAGTCACATGTTCCTCATAACCCTCACTGGTCTTTCCTCATGCAATTCACCTGTCCCCGTATCCTGGCAGCTCCAGACCTGGCTGCAGATCCAATGCCCATGCTATGCAGCACCAGCCTTGTTCACTGACAGGTGTTCTGAAGCTTTTAGGCTGTGGATCTGTTTGACAGGATGGTGAAATGGATGGGTCCTTTCTCAGAGTAATTTCTTAACACCCAGATTAAAAGACATGATTACAATAAAGACAAAATATATTGAATGTAGGTTAGAAATATTACAAATAATACATTTGAAAATAATACATGTACTGGGCGGCACCTGTGGCTCAGTGAGTAGGGTGCCAGCCCCATATGCTGAGGGTGGCAAGTTTGAACCAGGCCTGGCCAAACTGCAACAAAAATTAGCTGGATGTTCTGGCAGGTACCTATAGTCCCAGCTACTTGAGGGTGAGGCAAGAGAATCACATAAGCCCAGGAGTTGGAGGTTGCTGTGAGCTGTGTGATGCCATGTCACTCTATCAAAGACAATAAAGTGAGACTCTATCTCTAAAAAATAAATAAATAAATGAAATTAAAAAATAAAAAAATAGGGGGATGGAGCAAGATGGCAGCCAAGTAACAGCTTCCTTGCGGCTGGGCACGGTGAGACTGGGGAGAGAGGACTTCAGGCATCTCTGGCAGGCAGGTTCTACCCAGGATCTTCCCTTTGGGGACACAGGGAGACAGCATGAGGCTTCT
>CAUYRH010120820.1:0-21583 GCA_963574655.1 Perodicticus potto | reverse complement strand
TTATCAGACTTCAAGCTATACTATCAATCTATAGTGATAAAAACAGCATGGTATAGGCACAAAAACCGAAAAGTAGATTTATGGAACAGAACAGAGAATCAAGAGATGAAAACAGCTATTTATCATCATTTGATCTTCATCAAGCCTATCAAAAATATCCAGTGGGGGAAAGACTCCCTATTTAACAAATGGTGCTGGGTTAACTGGCTTGAGACCTGTAGAAGACTGAAACTGGACACCCCCCTTTCACCATTAACAAAAATTGATTCTCACTGGATGAAAGATTTAAAGTTAAGACATGAAACTATGAAAAATACTAGAAGATAGTGCAGGGAAAACACTTGAAGCAATTGGCCTGGGAGAATATTTAATGAGGGGGACCCCCTAGGCAATTGAAGCAACATCAAAAATACACTACTGGGATCTGATCAAACTAAAAAGCGTTAAGGCTGCATAATATTCCATGGTATACATGTACCACAATTTATTCATCCATTTGTGGATCAATGGGCACTTGGGCTTCTTCCATGACTTAGCAATTATGAATTGGGCTGCAATAAACCATCTGTACAGATATCTTTGTTGTAATGTGATTTTTGGTCTTCTGGGTATATACCAAGTAAAGGAATTATAGGATCAAATGGTAAGTCTATTTTTAGATCTCTCAGTGTTCTCCAAACGTTTTTCCAAAAGTGATGTATTAGTTTGCATTCCCGCCAGTAATGTAGAAGTGTTCCCTTTTCTACACATCCACACCAACATCTCAGGTTTTGGGATTCCGTTATGTGGGCTAATCTTACTGGAGTTAGAGGATATCTCAAGGTAGTTTTGATTTGCATTTCTCTAATGATTAAGGATGATGAGCATTTTTTCATGTTGTAGCTTTCATTTCTTCTTCTCTACCAGCTTCTTCTCATTCTGACTTAGACACATTCAAATATTCTACCTCTTAAAATAAAACAAAACAAAAAATTTTCCATCTCCTGTCTCCGTCCTTCTACCATTTTCTCTCCTCTTCTCAATCAATCTTCTTGAACATAATGTCTCCATTTCTTTACCTCACATTCAATTTTTCACCTATATTGAGCTGATTTCTATCCCTACCTCTGTATTGAAATTGTCTGTTCCGGGCCAATAGGGGTCCTTTCATTGCTAAAACCAAAAGATACTTCTTTTCCTCATCTTACCTGATCCCTATGCCATAGTTAGCATTGCTCACCACACCTTTATTTTAAAAGCTTATTTCCCTATACTTATGAATGCCCAACTCTTCTAATTTCCTTTCACTTTTGCAGGCTCTTATTCTTTTTCCCACCCCTTATATGTCGGTTGACCTCAGCCTTCCAGCCTAGATGGTTTGCTCTTCTCACTCTGCATTCTCTCCAAGGGTGAACCAAACACCCATGTGGCCCCACTGTCATCTCCACGTGATGATTCCTGTTTTACCACCTGCACTTCTAATGGGTCTTCTGACCTCAGTCCCTATCCCAGCCTCCTGACTGAGTCACATACCTCACACTCAACACATCCAAACTGAAGCCAGAGTCTTTCCCACCCCTCTCCTTCTCCCCACACCCCCTACATAAGGCAGTACTGTCCCTAGGTCATCCAAACCAAAATCTGAGAGGGACTCTTGCCTCTTTTATCTTTTATTCCCTATAGACAACTCATCTTCCAAGTCCAGTAATTCTGTCTCTTAAGCCTCACTCAAATCTAGCTTTCTCTTATACCCACCATATTCTCACTAACTGGAGTTCACTCTTTCAATCTTATCCTTCAGAGTGAAACAAGTGTGATCTTTCTCCTCAATGGCTCCTTCTTACACTTGGGATAAAGTTCTAACTTCTGAGCTTGAATGATAAGGTTGTACATGATTTGGTACAATTCTTACTACCTGCCTCACTGTGCTTGTGAGCCATCCTGAAGTTTTCCAAGTGTTCCTACCCTGTAGGGTTCATGCATACAATTGTTATAATCATTGTTAGGGCCCAACTCAAGATACTTCTTTGAAACTTTTCCTATGACCCAGTTGCGATGAAGTATTCCATCTACATAACTCTGTATCCCATGGTACTTATTTCTACTGGAACATTCATCACACTCTAGACAAAGAGAGTGTGGTTCTTGGGGGAAAGAGAGTGTGAGAGGGGTCTCATCTTATTCATTGCTGCCTGGGGAGTACTTGGCACAGTGCTCTGCACACACAGAAATGCTCATCAACCTTCTGTTGAATGAATGAAGTCACTAACAAATAACTCATAAAGCGTAAGAGTTGATGTCCTCTTCTTTCTAATTAGCTATTAACAGGTGTAAGAAAATAATGTTGCATGCTTACGTGCTACTACAGCCTGTAATGAGTGCTTACATCATGCTGAGCATCACTATCCTCTCACTTAACACTTACAGCCTTCTGCAAGGTTGGGATTAGCCTCATTCTGTATTTAATGGTCAGGTAAGCAGTTATTTGCTCAGGTGAGAGTTGGAAGCCCTGGGTTAGGGTTCTAGCCCTAGGTACAGGATCCTTTCCATCTCAATTTGGTATCAGACATCAATCTGCTTTGATTCTACACTAGTCTGTCTTCCATTCATTCCTGTCCTAATGGCTTTTTCTATTGGCCAAGTTTTTTTCAAATTTAAGGAGATTTAATGGCATGGAAGATACATGGCAATGAACAAATGCAGGGAAAGCTCACCCAGAAATACTGTTCTAAAAACTTGGTTTAGTGACTGTTTCAGGAAAGCAAGGATTTGGTGTCAAAGAAAGTCAAAGGTTAAGAAACACGAGTTTATGGAATTCTATCACCCACTTGAGTGGAAATGATTTTATTAAACTGTAAAAGTCATTAGCCCTTGAGGATATTATTTTGTGGTTTTGTCCAGTGATGGAGTATGACTGTAAGTATGACTTACCTGAAAGGGAAAGGAGCTGACACATAATGAGGGGCAACTATTGGTTGGGAACTGATTTTATCCCAAATACTATAATGTGGATATTTTGGCTCTCAGAGTAAAATTCTGTTTGAGCAAGTGTCTTAGTCCATTTTGACTGCTATAACAAAGTACCATAGATGGGTAGCTTGTAAGCAACAAAATGTATTTCTTATAGTTCTGGAGTCTGTGAAGTCCAAGATCAAGGCACCAGCAGATTATGTCTGCTGAGGGCCGACTTCCACATAGAAAGCTGTCTTCTCACTCTAATCTCTCATGTCAGAAGAGGAAAGCAGTGTCAAATAGTGGGCCCCTTTTGTAAGGGTGCTCATCCCATTCATGAGATCTCTACCTCCATGACCTAATCACCTTCTAATGGTTCCACCTCCAAATACCATCCTTTTGAGGATTAGGTTTCAACATATTAATTTTGGGAGACACAAGCCTTTAGAACATAGCAGCAGGTCATCACGATCACACAGGGAGTGACTAAGCTAGATTCAAAGTTAGGGTTGTCTGGTGCAAGGTGCTTTGCAAGATGTGGCAGTGGATTCTGGAGTTCGTGCTATAATTTTGCTAAGATATGGGATTTAGGATAGCCACTAATCTCTCCAGGCATCAGTTTTATTATTTACTAAATGTGAATAATTTTGAGGGACTCAAACTCTATAAAACTCATACTTTTATAGAGTTGTGATAATTAAACAAGGAAGTATCTATAAAGTATATTCCTATACATAGTGTGATATAAGTATTAACTATCATCATCATTATTAACATCACTGCCAACTTACCTTTGGTTTCTCTCTCTTTCCAGAATAGGCAGATCAGATTTTTCTGGGCCATAAGATCAATGATTACTCAGAGCATTTTTCCTGAACACTTTAGCATTCTTTGGAATTTAACAATTGGTCAAAGGTATTGGATATGTGAGTTAGGACACAAGCCAGGAAGGACTAAGAATAGTGCTGAATAGCTGCAAAGTAGATCACAATTACGTGATAGACAAATAACGCATTTAGTTATTTGGGAGTCTTACCATAGGCATTGTTGTTTTATAATTAGGGTTAATGTTTCCAGGGGGAGATAGCAGTTTAACCAGGCATATTTGGAAGTTTTACTTGGGAGCTGCCACAAACCTATTTGAATTGACTTGACAAAATTTATAGTAATGTTGAAAGTACACATCATATATTAAGTAATGTTTTTGGAGTTCTTACTAAATGCCTGGAACTGCGCTAAGCACTTTGTTATATTTTTTGATCTTCACAACAATCTTTATGTATGGGAACTTTTTATTATTTCCATTCTATAGATGAGGTAAATAAGTAGGGCTCACCATTGTTAAGTATTATCAGGATTGTCCAACAGGTAAGGGGGCATATCTAATATTTGAACCAAGTCAGGCTGCCTCTAGAGTCCATGCTTTTTATGAACTAGTACCATGAATTCCTTTCTGTGGCCCTTTACTGGGGCTTCTTAGCAATCTACTCTGAGGCTGATCTTGTGGATGACCTCAATATCCAGTCTTCTTTCACATACAGATTTGATCACCCTGAGGCACACTCTCCAAAGCAGAGGGGGAGCAAGACCATTCTCAGATGGAGAGAGAGATGCCCCTGAGAGTTAACATTCAGCTCCAATTAGTTCTTTCTTTCCCTGCATACACAGCATCTTCCAAGTTGAAACCAGAAGGACCACTGACTTACACCTTACAGACAGCTGGCCTCCCAAGGGGCCAAGGCCAGACTCTTCCTAGTGCAGCTCCATTATTATTATTCTCTAATAAAAAATAGATTTGATAGTAGCAATCAGACTTTATTTTAGGCCTTTGTTCCAAGAACAAATTAAAATTTCCACTGTGCCTGCAAATGATATTATTTGAAGGCTAGAATGTCCTGGATCAAGAATGTCTTGGCAGCATCTTTACCTAAACTCTTTCCTTCTTTTTTTTTTCACTTTTTTGTGTGATTTTCCAGTATCCTTCTGTTTAGGACTTGGAATATCTAGTAAACATGGCCAAAGGATTCTTTACATCATTTTGGCTTGAGCTTATGGATGAGAAGACACAACTTTCAAAAACTTAATGAGCTTTCTTGGCACTGACCTTCTAAGAGGGAGAGTTACAAACCATCATATTTTTCCAAGTCAGAACTTGTAACACAGGATTTAAGGAAGGAGTTTCTTAATACATTGGTTTCTGAAACACCCTGGGATATTTATTTTTTTTAGGTTAATAGAGAGTATAAGATAAAAGTATTTTGCTTTTATCAGGACACATAGTCATAACACATATTGGTCAATGATGAATTTGTGGCTGGGTTTCTTACCCGACTGCTATGTCTTACTGGCTAGGGGGATACAGGGAAAAGGTGGGGTTAGTTTCCACACTTATAAAAAGATGAGTTTTCTATTATGGGAGAGTTCATAGGTCAGCGGTTCTCAACCTGTGGGTTGTGACCACAGGAACTGTATTAAAGGGTTGCGGCATTAGGAAGGTTGAGAACCACTGTCATAGGTGGTTAGTCTTTCCAGTAGAACTAATAAATAGTTGAAACAATGTGGAGTCTTCAAAGAATGGTTTAAATCAGGAGGAATTGCTAGATGTGGCTAGGTGTGTCTAGAGTGTGAGTACTCATTCTGTGATTTGGACACATTATTTCTAATTCTTTGTTCCTCCTCCTACTTTTCTTTGCTATTGCTCATTGGGTATTTACCAATTGCCAGATATTTGTGAAACACTTTATATACAGAGGGTGCCAAAAAAACACATATACATTTTAAGAAAAAAAAAACTGTATTAATATTGTAATAGTCAACATATACCAATAACAAAAGATGAATACAGGTCACATTGAGCACCTGTTGTAATTGCAGGAGGCAAATGTGACTTGAGGTATCACATTTTTAAAACAGTTTTTTCCTTTCTTAAAATGTATATACATCGTTTTGGCACTCTCTATATATTATCTCATTTAATTTTCACACAAACCTGTGAGAGAAGTATGATTGTTAGCTCTGATTGCCAAAGTAGGATATCAAGGCTTATGATGTTTAAGCAACTTGCCCCAGATTAAATGTAAAAGGTAGGGCCAAAATGCAACCCTAGGTCCCTCTGGCCCTAGACCTTGACCTCTCAACCAACACATCATACTGCTTCTTCCCTAAACTTTTCCTGTGCTTTGTCCCCAGGGACAGGATGAGAACATCAGTCAATGTCGTGGGTGACTCTTTTGGGGCTGGGATCGTCTACCACCTTTCTAAGTCTGAACTGGATACTATTGACTCCCAGCACCGAGTGCATGAAGATATCGAAATGACCAAGACTCAATCCATTTATGATGACATGAAGAACCACAGGGAAAGCAACTCTAATCAGTGTGTCTACACTGCGCACAACTCTGTCATAGTAGATGAGTGCAAGGTACCTTTCCCATTCATGGATATCGAGACCTGTATATAGTAGTGCATGCTTCATTTCTTAAACAGCAAACACAAAGCCCTGCATGTATTATTGTCACACTTATTTTTTTAAGGCATCATATAACCCAAGCTTCTGTGAGTCCCAGATCATCTAACTCTGTGTCTAACATGGTGGAAAATCAACAGGTCTAACAGGGAAAGAGCCAATCAGTTGCTTGTTTCACCCATGTGATACTGAACAACATTCATCTTCCCCCATCCACCCCACTTGACTAACTGGATTGGTTTTCTTGAATTTTTGCCCAAGAATATGTGGCTTTCAAATATTTCTATTCCTCAACTGAAACACCAAGAGAAGTCCCTAGCATCATTTGATTTATATGGCATCATGTTCCTCCTTGCTGTATATTACATGTTGGTCAAAAATGTGTCCATGTGACTTTGCGCAACTATCTTGCTCTTAATTATGTATGTGAAAAGGGTGAGTTTTGATCTGGCAGTCCCTTTGCCCCAAAAGTGGGGAAGCAACTTCAATTAAAAGATAGCTAAAAACACTATATCCATGCACTGCTGAGCAGTGCCCTCTTTCCTGCAACATGGATCTTCTGGGCTCTCCTCCAAGCTGTTGGGTGCTAAGTCTTCAAGCTCAATGGGCTCTGTCTAGTCTTCACTGTAACTAACTTGACATTGTCAAAATCAGAGTGTCATGACCAGAGTGAAGCAAACTTGGACAAACCCTGGCAGGTGAGCAGTGTCAACTCTGTGGGTTGGTTTGCTAAAATAATTCCATGCAGTGACTGAGGACAATCTGAACCCAGCACAGTTATCTGGTACCATTTTGATTTCCACTGAAAAGATCCCATTTAACCACTAATTTCTTCCTGTGTTACTTCCAAATCGTTCCAAATACATACTAGTGTTTTTGCCAGGCAACTAAGGGCAACACAGACACAATTCCCTTTGTTGGACTGTAACATAAGTCTAGAATTCTAGGGGACCAGCACATTATTTTGATTGGCCCTTCTGCATCAGGTATATGTGTGGGTAAGTCAGGGTTCTGATAATAAATTAGGGAGGGAATCTACCCATCAAGAGGCAAATGCATAAATGAGTGAAAATGATTCAAATTATTAGGAATTCAGAGGTATCTAAAGGGCATGATCCATTTTCCTGAGAAGTTAGTGTTTCCCACATTTAAGTGTATGTGTTCAATTGTTTCCCATTAAAATGTTAGTTTGGGTCAACAAGCAGCAACATTTTTTTTTTCTGAGACAGAGTCTCACTTTGTTGCCCTCAGTAGAGTTAGAATGCCGTGGCATCACAGCTCACAGCAACCTCAAAGTCTTGGGCTTAAGCAATTCTCTTGCCTCAAGTAGCTGGGACTACAGAGATCTGCCATAACACCTAGCCATTTTTGATTGTAGTTGTCATTGTTGTTTGGCAGGCCCAGGCTGGATTCGAACCCACCAGCTCCGGTGTACATGGCTGGCACCCTAGCCGCTGAGCTATAGGCACTGAGCCAGCATCAACATTCTTATTAACAGCTTTACGCTGTGTTATATTTAATGATCACTGACTGTGTGCCTTGTCAGGTTCAGTTGAGCCCCCCATCTCATTCCTATGACATCCTGTATGTTGATCTTTCATCAAGTATTTATTGAGTGCCTATTATCTACAGAGCCCCTAGGCAGTAGAGGACAGAAAAAAAATTAAAAAATTAAAAAGAATAAAGCACAATATTATAGTAGGGATAAGACCTGAACTCAAATTATTTCCATACAAGGAAAAAGAATATGAAATAAAATGAAATCACCACTTTAAAAAAGTTTCACAATTGTAAGAAGAATCCTCTTGTTCCTTGTTCATGGCCCTTTTGAAGCTTCTCAAGAGGCTTATTAATATTATATAGGACATGTTTTGAAAAAGCAAGTGTGTGGTCCTGGAGACATCTTTAGACTTCAGACTTCATGGATTTACTTTTTTTTCCTTGAAAGACATCAAGTATCTCAGGAGAAACTTTTTCATTTTTTTTAAAGTAAAATATTTCAAACTCTAAAGAAAGATGTTTGTGAATTATCCCTACCACCACAAAGTAAGCCCACAAGGAGTAAGACTTTGTCCCCATTTATCCTACGGGGTTCCAGCACCTAAAACTGTCTAGCATGTTATAGGCACTTAATAAATATTTGTTGAATGTATTCTTGTAGCATCCTTATTCCTTGCTATATTTCAGATAACCTTTTTGCTAGGGTAGTTCCAAATAGGTTGAGGTTCAGTCTGTCTATAAAATTGACTATCCAAGCAACCACCTGCAGACTCTTTGTTTAATTAGCCTTCAGATGGTCAATGATCCAACTGAGCAGGTCGAAGATGATTGAAATGGCCCTTTTGGTTCAATAAGTATGTTAGCTGTTTGCATTTTTAATGAAGCAATTTGGTTCAGCAAAGTGAAGGTTATTCAGTCCTCAGCCTTCGCTAGGTGAAGCAAAGTTGACTCTTCTCACACTAAACTTGGGAAGGAGGCAGGCAGAGCTACGGATGTGAATTTACATTCTTTCTGAGAATATCTGGGACACATTTGTTCATTCCTTTAAACTTCTGTCTTGTCAATTCTCGGTCTCACTATTGCTTTCTTTATAAAAACCAAGAGGGCAGATGTCAATGCTTATTGCCAATGCCATTTCCTTCCTTCTTTTCCATTAACCAGGTGGTTGGAGCAGAAAGGGGTGAAATGGGTTGGGGAGTGGACTCTTGGCTTTCTTTAGCCCAGCCAGGAAAAGAAATGCCAACAATACAAAACAAAACAAAAAACTGCTGTCCCAACAACTTTTGAAACATAGGCCCCAGTATTTATAAATGAAAAACAAAACATAGAACTCTTACCCCCACATGCTGCCTGGCTCTTTCAAAGGCACCATGCTGTGATTGGTAATTTTGCGCTGCTATTGATCGGGTTCATTACCAAAGACCAAATAGGCACATTCTAGGTCACAGTGAACAGGCAGCTTTCTCCAGGCTGTCAGTCTGTTCCTGGCAGGCTTTCTTGACAGTTCACTGTAAGGGAAACAAATTTGCTACAACTCTGGTCAAAACTTTAACTACTTCAAGCATTGTTATGTTATGCTGGTCTCTCTGTTTTCAAACTCTTGCCTAGTAATAGTAGTTTGAAGTTATGCAATAACTTTTTAATTTTAATCATAATTACTGCATGTGGAGCAGTCATTGGGAATCGCATGGTCTTTCTTAAGAAAAATGTGGGACTAGCAGGAATCGGAGGCATGAATAGTTTTTATTTTGATTTGCTTGGTTCTGAAGGCCGCCTGTTTTTCCGCTCCTCGTATGTTGTGTGTGCTCCTGATGCATGCTTTTCACTTCCACTTGAGTAAGAAGGTCAGATTTCTTTCCAACATTGCTGCGTTTGTCATATCTCCATATTCTAATGCTTCCATAAATCCAGTCTCTCCATTATGTGGAATATCAGTCGTGGGTTTAAGTTTGCACATGACGTTGAGGACAGACAGATGTAAGGTAAGCTAGGAAAACTGCTTAGAAGTGGAGGAGAGTACCTCCTATTCTACGTAAGGGTTCAGTTCACTTTGAGCCAGAGAAGAATGATATAAATGGTCTGGTTATTAATTATATTTAATTATTAAATATCTGCAGTGAAATAACTTAGATATACATTGTCACTGACCTCAGCCTTTTACTCACCCTCCCCTTTTCTTTTTAATTTTTAAAGCCGAGATAACTTATTTGGTAGAGCCAAACCTTCACAATTTCGGTTTTTAAAACTTGGTATGTATAAAGCCCACCTGGCCTCATTGCAACTGAACCTTTCACATGCATGTGTAGAACTAGCTGCCTAGTTCTGGATTTTTTTCTTTGTGGTTGTCTGGAGGAACACATGGGCACTCTATTTTAAGGACTATGTGAATGTGTGATGGGTCTATGAGTAGTCAGACACCTCACAACCCTAAAAACAAAGACATTATTCCCCAAATCGCAAAGCTTCTGTAGTATCTCAATACCTCTAAATCAAATGTGGAGTTTTGAAATTCACAAATCACTGCTGAAAATCAAGACAAGTTCAAATTCGATTTGGAGGGAACTCCATCTAAAACTAGCATTTCGATCACGTAGTCCATGTGTAACCTTGGATCTGGTGCTTCTCCACATAACCCACTGGACTTTTTTCTGGTTCATGAACTGTAAGCTGGATGTTGATGGTAATTATTTTCAGGTAACTCTGGCAGCCAATGGAAAGTCAGCCGACTGCAGTGTCGAGGAAGAACCTTGGAAACGTGAAAAATAAGAATCTGACTCTCAGCAAATTCTTGCATAAGCTCCCCAGCGTATCTCGTGGTAAAAGATGACATAAACAAGCTTTCTTTAAAAAGGAAAAAAAAATGCATATATTTCTATGTTTACTTAATCTGTTAGCTGAGGCTTAGAGGAGCTATTGTAAGTCAGTGATGACAACAGGCACGGTGCTGTGTCTTTGCCAAATAACGCTTTATAATCGTCTAATTTCCTCACTGGTATTATGATTGTTTGAATGGATGCTGCTGGAGGAATCTGAGTTGAAGACACGTTCCTGCCAGCTTCCCTTTTCTGTCAAGATGCAGAAACATGGATGCTCTTTTCCCAGGAGCCATGACTAAAGCAGTGTGGTACGGGACCTGGGAAAATGAGCAGACACACCGTGTGTCATTCCTGAAAGTGTTCTCCATGTCTGCCCCTGTAGTGCACAAGAGATTCTGTTAGAAGCCTCTAGAAGTAACTCCCCTTAAACGTCTTACAGAGTTTGCACATGCATTGACTAAGAGCAAATACCTGTCATAGGGAATGCTAACAAATTACCGTCTAGGCACTCTTTAAGATAAATGTTTCAAAGAGAGTTTTAGTGGGAGGCAGACTCTGAAAGGAGCTGATTATGGGGCCCATTGTGTTTCTGTCTTACCCTGTCTAGTCTGTGTGAATAATGATTGAAATTTCAGAGTAGGCTTCATAATTGTCTCTAAATTTGGTCATGGAGTAAGAAGTATGTTATGTATAACCACTGTGCATATTGACAAAAGTAAGGGAGCACAGTCAACATAAAGTTTAACCAGATTCAACTTCAGATTCATTTATGTTTGGTTTTCATTCACCTGGCACAGTGAAACTATGGGGTCCTTTTTCTTTTTTTTTGTCTTTGTTTCGCCTATATGATCCTTTTTGGGGGTTTCTAAGAAGACATTTTTAATCTGCAGACTATTTCAGTCATATTCTCACCACCCTCGGAGGCCTGATCATTTTAGCATCCTTGCACCTGGAGGACACTTGTGTTGACTGTGCCTCTTTTGTATCATCTCTCGGTAAAACAAAACAAAATAACCTTGATACTTACCTAATGTGTAGAAAGCTTTGTGTTATGTTGCATCAAAGCACACAAAACCAGTTATGGGACACAGGTGGAAGCAGAGCCAGTCTTCCTCTTCAGTTTTCTCAGTGGAAAAGGACAGAAAACAAACATCTGTACACAATTCTATAAAGGCGACATTGCTATGAGAAAGAGTCTAGGGAGGCTTGAACCACGACATGAGAACAAAGGAGGATTCTAAACAACATCACAGGTGGAATCTCGTTTAAGGCTGTGAAAGGGTAAAGGGATAAATAATACCATAGACATAGCTCAGTGCCTTGCATGTAGCAGGCAGCTGGAGAATCCTCAATGATTGGGTATAGAAGCTAAATGTTTAATGTCTCTACTATCATTTTTTTAATTGAATAACACACAGTATTTTCCTAAGGTTGCTGAGTTTGAGAGTGAGCTGGGGACATGAATCACTAATAAACAAAGCACCACTGACTCCAAGGAGTGTGTAGACCCTAGTCCACAGGTAGAGGTAGGGCTTATCATTTGAGATCAGCAGAAGAATGCTGAGATATTCAGGGTTACAGAACCCAAATTCTCTGAGGTGACGGTGTTCGTGGCTTCAAATACTCTTTATTACCTAATTCTTGTGACTTCTCTCTTCCAAATCAGACACTTTTGGAATATACAAGAGATGTGAGATTCCAGCTGTTTTTATCTCCTAAACCCTAGTTATTTTTGGATAAAGATCACTATTGACAGTATTAAGCAGATTTTTTTTTGGTTTTTGAAATGGCATTGGTCTTTATTTTCATTCAATGGGCAGTTAACAGAGTTGCCAAAGCTATGCTCAAATGTAGTAGTGGAAAATACATCCTTGACAGCAGGCATTATGGGCCAGGAGGACAGTTCCTAGATTTTGCTGTGACACTGGCTGGGATTGTCTTTCTTATGGTAAATAGAAGGACGCAGGCAGGGTGTTTTGCTGTGCAAGGCCAACTTGACACTTGTATACACTCTCATGTTCCTCAAAGGAGTGGTTAGAGGGTTGATTTCTCAAAACTCTGCCTAAAAATCTTTCCAGGCTGTTTTGTCTTCACTTTTTTCCTAGCTATCTTGTTAGCCTATAAATATATAAACAGATAATGTATTCAGAGCAAACAAGGTTTCTCTGGTTTGAGACTATATGCGATAAGTCTCATGAGAATATACTTAGGAGGTCATGTTGAACTGGAAATCCAATAAAGCATCCTAAAAATAAATAATTGCTCAAAGTTCAGGACTAGCCTGTGAATTCAGGATATACGTAGAGTTGACACATGTCTTTGTCCTCTGGCTTTTTCAGGCCTCATTGACTCTCCCCATGTCATTCCCATTGGGGATTTCCTTTCCCAGCACATGTGCCATAAGCAGAACAAATGGATCAGAATAGATCTGTAATAACCTTTATCTAAATAGCAGAAGTATAACTTGTCAGTAATATGTGTAGATTTGACCTGGTAGGTCTAACATAGCTGTGAACGCTTGTAATAGTCCACTAATATTTGATGATGCATAAATGTTACACTGACATACAGAGGCAGCAGGGTGGATATACACACAGCAGCCCATAAGGCCTCTGTGTCAGGCCTTTGGCAACACCAATTGATTACAGGATCATTCCCTTTGTTTAGGAATCAAAATCATTCCAGAGAAAGCCACCTATGTAGACGTGAATTCTTCTCTTTCTCATTCTTGCCCTTGGGAGACTCAATTGGAATCATCATTTAATTACTCACTGAAGTTCAATGCTTCAAATTCAAGGAAGAAGAGTGGCTTGACTCTCAAAGTAACACTTTACCTTAGACCTTTGAAGCTGTGGCTCCCATACAAACAGCATCGGAGACCATCTACACGACACAAATCCACAATATAGGATGTTAAATGATGGGATCCAAACCATGGAGCTATTAGATTCAATATTTTGCTTCTTAGTGTATGGAGAGATGCAGACTATGATCTTGTTGCCCGTGGAAGTTAACATGCCCCATAAAAGACAAATATGTATTTCTCCTCTTGGACTGCTACTCAGCCTGGATATTCACGAGACGGAAGAGTGTCAGAATGCCTAGATCCTGTATTTAGACTCGTGGAATCTGAGACAGGCTTAGGGAAAAGTCAGTTCGTGGGGAGATGCCTGGTAGGTGATGCCAGGAATCCCAGTGACCAGTTAATGAGGTGGTCTCAGGTCAGTTTCACTCGTGCTTGGAGAAATGTGTCCTTTGCCAAAGTAGCTCATCAAAAAGCCCTTTCGAGTGAAGTGGTTGGGAAACTCAATGTATTAGGTTTCCCTCTCTCCCCGCAAAAAAATCCTCTATCCTGCCATGGTATTGTAAATACCACACTTTCCTTTGCTCTCAATAGCAAAATTTCTGTTATAATTTTTTGCTTTTGTCAGAATTAAGGTTTCTGACACCTGTGCAATGTTTTCCCATGAAACACAGCAATAAAGCCACGTGGGTATGTTCTTCCTCAGAGATGATTCTCTGTAGTTCTGATTCCTAAAAAACAAGTCTCAGCAGCTCTTTCCTGGTTTGATGATTAAAAGTGCACAGCAGTTACACCCTAGTGGAGGTGGTGTATCCCACGGAGCTGCTCCCTAACTCTCAGGGCCATCCAGGTGACTGTCTGGGCTATGGGTTTACTTTGCTTGTTCTCCAACTGAACTCATTCCAAGCCAAGAAAAAGGACCAAATGGGATTTCCAGTTATTGTTGTCCTTGCCCTTTAAATAAGAATACCAGAGTCTGGGGGCATAAGAGGATTAAATTAAAGCAGAGAGCCTGAAAGAACTCTGAAGTGAGGGTTTTGTAAATGTAGTCGTCAAAGAAAATTAATGGTCCCAGTGTTGAGACCTCTTCTTCAAGAAGAGTCACTTCAGGGCAACCCAGGCAGATGGCAGTAGAGGCAGGTAGTTCTCTTTGGGTGGAGTGAGTTCAAAGCTAAATATAAATAAGTAAATATTGAGCAAACATTGGCTTAGGATTTTCTCTAAAGGAAAATCCAATTTTCTGCTCTTCCCCTTCCTTTCCTTTCATTTCTATGTATCGCTGCTGCTTTGCGAAGGGACAACTTAGTAAACCATCACACAAGCTTGTGCAAGGGTTGGTTTTAGAATAGCTAACAGCAAATCTTAATTGAACAGTATCCACTTTGATAGCATGACACAGCTAATGCAGGCAATGACATAGAGATGAGAAGAAATAACATGGTTTAGTAGAGGGAACATTTGATGTAGACTGCCCATTTTTAGCTGTATGACTTACACAAGCCACTTTATGTCCCAACCTATTTTCTCCCATAAAAAAAAGTGAAGGGATTCAATTAAATGATTCACGTCCCCTTCTAGCCCTATGAATCCGAAGTATTATGATCTCTGTTTTACTTTCTTCTTTATTAAGAGGCTCAATAAAATAAGCTGTTACTTATTTATATTTTATGTTGGAGGAACCCACGGTAATGAATACTGGATTTAGATTTCCCTCATCTCCTTTGAGGGAAATTAAATTCATTTGATGTTTGACAACAAGCTTGGAAGGTGGCCATCTTGATTCACAGTTTGGTGTTTTGGGACACCAACAAACGTCCTTTTATAAAAGTTCCCTTTACCTCAACCCACTGTCCTAGTCCAAGTAGCAATTCAGCTCAGGGAAAAGTGCTGCCAGAGTCACCATGAGGGGACCCGATGAATCAATAGCCCCACCCAAACTCTTGCATCATTCCTGCTGTAGCAACAGAGCCCACTCTAAATACCCCAAACACACAATTTTCTCTGAACAGTCCTAATTGCCAACCCAGTATGGGAATTTGGGAGCCTTTGGCAGAGAAACTTGAACACGCTTATGAAATTTGGTGCAAGACTTACACAATCACAGCAACTATCTGTAAATACCTTCTCTCCTCTGACTGTACGCACATGTGCACATTCATGTCAGCTAGATGGAGCACTTTCTCTGAAGGGTTATGCAAGGATATTTGATGGAATTCATATTCCAATTTTCCTGTCCTTTATCATGACATCACTTTGCAGGGAGTAAAGCTCTCACTGACCAGAATGGAGTTTTCTGACTATCATCACCCTCTTTGGTGCCTGAGGAGTTTCCAGGGTGGATGGGACACATTGCCTGGTCCACAAGGTGCACGTCACCAGCCATCACTTTTGAACAACCCCTTGCCCTTTCTGACACCATTGCTTGAATTTTTGCTCTTTGTCCAAACTTTGCTAAATACAGAGCAGAGTTGGTATTTAACGTGTTGCAAGCACCTTTACTGCCAGAAAAGACTTCAGCTCTTTAGGTTTGGGGGAGTGAGACATAAAACTGGGATTAAAAGGATTGGGTTTTGTATGTTTGTCAGTCTTTTTTCATTGGCACAAAAGACCTGATGCAAGGGCTGCAAGTAAACATGATTTCTTAATTGACCTGTATAAGAACCTGTGGGAAAATGAGTTCCTATTTCATTCATTCTAGATGATATCCTGATATGTTGATTAGTTTTTCCCCCGTGTCCAGCCTTGCTTCCCCTTTCCACTCCCAGCCCAAGTATCCCTTTTGATGTTTCATAAAGTCCTTCTGGTTTCAAGGCAGGGCCCTTTTATGCTGAGAATGAAACCGCTCCTGGGAGAGACCTCACTGCTTTGCAGAGTCAGCACTTGACCTAGAGAATGGGCAGCAACAGGCCCCCAGTTCCTCTGGGGACACCCTCGATCCCTGGCGAGCGCCAGAACCTGACAACCGACTGTTACCTTTGGTGTCCATCCCTGTGGAGATGGGGATGATGCAGGTGGAGCCTCCCTCCTCCTGGGGCTGTGTTTGTTCTCACGGCAACAATTTTGCCTGCCTGGAAACAGCCTGTTGCCTTGATCGGGGACAAATACACACGCCAGCCAAGGCAGTGGGTCCAGCACATCTCTGAGGTGTCTCCCCCATGGACCAAATTCTCTAAAATATATGATCAGAAAGTTGGCTCTCTGCTGGTTTAATACTCCTCGAGAGTTACTTTCCTTCCCGGAAACATCCTTGGACGTCTAGATTCTTTTACAAATGACCTTAACGCCTCCCTTCCTCCTCCTCCCGGAAAACCTCAGCATTGCACAACGTGGATCAGATTATCTGATCACTATAGAGATTTGTATATAAAAAGACTACTTTTTTGAGGATTTTTGTATATTGTTTTTCTATTTGTTTTCTACAGCTTGAGGAGAGAGCTGGCGAACTGTGAATCTAATTTGATCTTGTTGCCAGCAGATATATTTTGGCTTCCTGATAAGAATCTCTATTATCAGGAATAACCTATTGCCCTCTGATCAGTATTGCACCCCAAATCCACAAATTCCTCCAGCCCAATTTTACATTCTTTTTTAAAGAAATCCCCAAGATTCTTTGCTGTTATTTATAAAGAGCATGAGAAAGTGTATTTATAATCCTGGATAGTATATGTTTAATATTAATTTAGCCTTTAATAATGGTATAGGTTTGTATCTATTATTCAGAAATCACAAAGAACTCAGTGTAGACTGAATTAATCCACTTAGTATCTGTAATTTTACAGACAGATATTTTCTTATGGTATTTTCTATATAACCACACATGTAGAATTACAACCAATTAGAGCACAAGGAGTTTCTACAGCAATCTAGAGCCATCAATTGTTTCCTGACTACATAATCACATTTGAAAATTTGAAAAATTTAAGAACCCAGTCCTTAGTGATGCAATGAACAAAATGACCACTAAGAACAAGGAATTGTTTAGATCCCTTAGCTGGTTAGGTTATATGTCTATATGATAAATCTTTTTTTTAACTCAAGGAATGGTGCTAATTTCTTATTTTTGACACCAGGCCTTGTTTTTCCAGTTGAGCATTCTAATTCTGCTTTCCTCTAAGACTATCAAAGACAAGGTAATAATAGTGGAATCCTTTCTATATTAGGATGTTCCCTGGCTTTCTAAATGTGTATGTGAAAATTGGCTCAGAAAAACTGAGTAACAGAGTCTGAGTATGAGTACTAGAAACAAAATCAGGACAGATTTGTTACAATTAATTTTTGCCAAGCAAATTGGTAGTCAATGTCACATGGTTACATGAATTGAGCACATACTTTTTTAAGAAAATTTTTTAGTACCAGCTATGAAGCAATACGGTATCACTGGGGGCTGGAAGTGGGGGCTTAGAATCACACTGAAATTGTTTAGAGGCAGCCCAGGTAGATTCTGTCCTCAGGTGAATAAACACAAACTATGTAACTTCCCCCAAAGGTAAAATAATAGCCAGTGCAAAATCAAGGTGTCTTCCACCAAGCACACTTTCTGATGTGGTGTTGGGGCTAATATTTCTACCATGTATTAAAAAGTAGTCAGTTACATCAAAAATGTACTGATAAGTATTTGAACTTGCTCTTCATTAAGCAAACAAATTAGACATGCCCTCAACTGGCAACGATTGTATCTGTTTTCAAGTACAGCCAGCTGTCAAAGCATGAAGCTCTTGTGTGTACACTCTGACACTTGGTTCACGCATGAAGAACAGTGCCTATGCACTTTGTGTAGCTATAATGTAGGTATCTAGGTGTAATTTCAGTGAAATGGTGTATAGATGTATTGTAATTTAATTTATATGTTATTTTTGGCTATTCATCTAAATGCAGTAGATGTGTTGATTGGTGTTTTGCAAACCCTTTTTTCCCTTCTTAGATATCTGGCTGTGAATCATTTCTCCTCTTTCTCAATGTGGTCTGGGGGATATATAGAAGTGAAGAACTTATCTATAAATCCTTTGTATTGATTATTGTTTGAAAGTCTCTGTGTGTCCAGCACCTTTGTAAATATGCAATTCAGAGCAGGGATGGGCTGGGTGTGTGTCCTGGTTCTTAGTGAAAGGTCATCCCACGTCCGTATAATATGCAGTGAATGCAACTGTGGAGCTTTTGATTATCTAGGCTTATGTAGGTTTAGAATGAGGACATTTATCTACAGTCCTCCTTCGCTTGGTAGATTTGGCTCAAAGAGATGAAAGGTTAATTTGCCCCTGTGCATGTTAGCGTCATGTCCTTAGGGAAGGGTCAGCCTATCTGGTTGCCAAATACTCTTCACGATGCTCCTGACTTAAAGGTTCTGAAGAGCCTTGTCCCCCCCTTTGCTTCCTGAGTCAGGTTTTGGGAAAAACATTTGCTGACTAACTTGCCATGCAGGTGAAATCCCACAAAAGCACAGTTCAGGCTGTAGACGACGCAGTTGTCTGTAGAAAGGTAGAAACCTGGGAGCACATGAGTAGCCAGAGGGGCAACTGACGAAGCACAGATCCCACATATGTGAGGAAGTAGAAACTTCTCTACCTAATATGCTCTGTGTGCATGTTTTGGATGGATGATGAGACTAACTAGTGAAAATACACACTTGCCTCGTAAAACACACATTCTGTATAATTATTACTCAACACAATGCCATGAGGTCGAGAGTTCCTGTAACTTCTTTCTCCTCCCCAAGGACAGAGAAGATAGAGCCACGTGCTTTAGAGAACGCTGAGTGTCCCTCTCTTTTCCCAAAAGGAGAGCAGCCTAAGATATCATTCAAGGGCATGAAACACATTAACTCACAGTGGCTTCTTCAGATGAGTGCAGTGAGGGGATACAGCGAACAGGCAATTTTCTCCTTGAAGATGTGGCTACTTCAACTCCTGTCAAATTCAGGATGGAAATTTTACGAAAGAAAACCAGCCTGGATGCAGGATTCTCTTTGAAGATTCTCGTATGTTCAGAAAGAAAGAATAATTGCTTTCCTAACATTCACAATCCCCACCAGTCTGAAGTCATGTTGCATAGAGCATATACCGCACATAGTGTTTAAACACTAATGAATGCAGAAGGATAAGCGCTTCAACTGAATGTTTGGTTGTTTCTTACATATGGTACTAGAAAATGCCTCGTTGGCTAAGCACATTTTGGGTAGTTGAGATCTTTTGTTTTCACCTATAGCTTTCTAAGCTTTATTACAATGTGGACTGATTACTGTAACATTTTGTGTGTAAAATAACTGGATATTCTTTATATACTGGAAATAACCTGTGAATCCAAAATTTCACTAAGTGTTTTAACTTTTGTGTACATATCTCCCATCAATAAATGTGAATTCCAATTCCTCGTGGTTGTTGCCTCTTCTTCAATTTCCATTTTAGATTAATTGTTGGTTACACAGTAAGGGACTCCAGTGTTCCTTTTGGAGAAATGTACAGATTGAAGGCTACCATACCCAAATGCATATTTTCTAGGAAGCCTAGATACACAGGGGAGTCACAGCTTAAGATCTAAAGTTAGGGGGTTGGACCAAAATGGTATATAATCAATGAATCAATGGGCTATCCCCCAAATATCAGGGGCTCAAAACAACCAAAGTGTATTTCTTACTCAGGTAACATGTCCATCACCAATTGGCCGGGAGACTATGCTTCCCGCTGTCCTCACTCAGGGATGAGAGGAGGCTCCATGTCCATGTTTCTGCAGTTGCCAATGCAGGAAAAGGGGAACATGATGCATCTTACTCTGGCTCTTCAAGCTTCCTCCTGCATGTTATATACCTCACTTCCACTCATATGTCAATGGCCAAAGCAAGTCACGTAGCTCCACCTAACTTCAATGGGCAAGGATGCTCAACTTACCAGGTACAGAGGAAGAAAACTGTGTAGGAAGAAATAGCTGGCAAATGGTTCTAATGACTGCCAGGCTATGAAAATCCCTGAAATCATATCAATGGGTAGTATATAAATGTATCATTTCTCAGTAAGTCTAACACAGTGAATTTCCCTTTAGTATTGAACAAATAATTACCATGAAAGCAAATGGAAAGCATTAAGTAACGAAGAAATAAAATGCTTATCTTAAAAAAAAAATGCTTATCTTCAGCAGCAGCATCATACTTAGCTTGATGAGGTTCTAACATAATGAAAGGGAGGGGTATAGGAATCTACCCTACCAGGGGATGGCACGTTATCTTTTCACACTCCAAGCCACTTACCGGTAGATAGCTTAGATTCACTCGCCGAATTGTTCTCTCTCATTCTTTGGAGGGGAGCAAGGAGAGAAATATTTGATTTTAAGTAAGTGAACTGCGTAGATGGGATACATCCTAAATGTTTTCACCAATGTCAGCTGTTTATTTAAATTGTTGAAAATGGACACCTCATTTGAAATGACATATTTTTTCTTCCCACAGTGCCACATCTACATCCCATGTACTTTCAAAATGCTATTAAAATCTTAACTCCAGACAATATACTTATCAATTTCCCAGCTGCCGTTTTATTTTAAAGTAGCCAAGAGCCAGGAATTTCAGGGAGGGTAAACTTCTTATGGATACTTTCGTACAGATGCAGTTTGCTAAAGAGTGCTCCTACCAAAGGTGACAGCGCTAGAGAGAAACCTGGCTTTGCTTGCTCAGGGAGCATGAGCCCCTCTCTTCTGGGTCAGAGGTGTTTAATCCATTCATCATGAAGGCCAATTGGATGTTGCTTTTACTTACCGCTGGGGAAGGAAAAGGAAAAAGAAAAATGCATGTAGGGGTTTGAGTGAGTATGAAAGGAGCAATTCTGTGCTGAGAGTTACGACACAGGAGCTCTGATCTAAGTCACTACAGAGTCATGCAAATGTGCCCAAGTTCCTTTCCAAGGTGGAAGTGACATTGGTATCCATAAAATTCAGGGTCCAGGCTCGGCGCCTGTGGCTCAACGGGCTAAGGCGCCAACCACGTACACCTGAGCTGGCGGGTTCGAATCCAGCCTGGGCCCGCCAAACAACAATGACGGCTGCAACCAAAAAATGGCCGGGCGTTGTGGCGGGCGCCTGTAG
>CAUYRH010120819.1:0-54853 GCA_963574655.1 Perodicticus potto | reverse complement strand
GTTGACTTTCTTGCTAAATTTCTGTCCTTTAACTCTCCTTCTGGATGGGAGCATCTGCAGAAAGCTGGCTACAGACCGCCATCTTGGCTCCTCCCCCTCATTTTCCCACATTTTCTTGAAGGATTTTTATTGTTTCATGCATTAGATTTAGATCTTTTATCAATCTTGAATCAATTTTTGTAAGTGGTGAGTGATGCAGGTCCAGTTTCAGTCTTTTACATGTGGTTATCCAGTTTTCCTAACACCATTTATTCAATACAGATTCTTTTCCCCAGTGTATGTTATTGTTTGTTTTATTGAATATCTGGTGGCTGTAAGATGTTAGTTTCATCTCATGGTTTTCTATTTGGTTCTAAATGTCAATTTTTCTTTTTTGTGCCAATATCATTCTGTTTTGATCACTAGGGCCTTATAGTATAGCCTAGAGTCTGGTAGGGTGATGCCTTGGCTTTGTTTTTATTACTAAGAATTACCTTGGCTATACAGGTTTTTTTCTGATCCCATACAAAATGAAGAATTATTTTGTCCCAATATTGAAAGTATAATGATGGTATTTTAATGGGGATTGCAATGAATCTGTAGATTGCTTTGGGAAGTAGAGACATTTTGACAATGTTGATTCTGCCCAGCCATGAGCATGGTATGTTTTTCCATTTGTTTATATCTTCTGCTATTTCTTTTCTTAGGGTTTTGTAATTTTCTTTGTAGAGGTCCTTCCCCTCTTTTGTTATGTATATTTTGGAAAATCGAGGAAATTGTATCCTCGATTAGCTTCTCATCTTGGTTGTTATTAGCATATACAATGGCTACTGCTTCATGGATATTGATTTTATATCCTGAGACAGCACTATATTTTTTTGATGACTTCCAGGAGTCTTGTGGTTGAGTCTTTGGGGTTCTCTAAGCATAAGATCATATTGTCAACAAACAGCGAGAGTTTGACATCCTCTACCCACATTTGGATGCCCTTTATTTTCTTCTCTTGCCTGATTGTATTGGGTAGAACTTCCAGCACCCAATGTTGAATAGTCATGGTGATAGAGGACAACCTTGTCTGGTTCCAGTTCTAAATGGAAAAGCTTTCAGTTTTACTGCATTTAGTATGATATTAGATGTGGGTTTGTCATAGATGACTTCAATCAATTTAAGAAATGTTCCACCTATGGCTGTATTTTTATAGTGTTCTAATTAGAAAAGGTTGCTAAATTTTATTGAATGCTTTTTCTGCATCTATTGAAGATCATATGGTCTTTGTTTTTGCTTCTGTTGATATGGTGAATTACATTTATGGACTTGCATATGTTAAACCAACTTTGCATTCCTGGGATGAAACCTACTTGAGGGCAATGATATTTTTTAACATGTAGCTGTAATCTATTGGCTAGGATTTTATTGAGAACTTTCACATCTTTATTCATTAGTGAAATTGGTCTGATGTTCTCCTATTTAGTTAGGTTTTTTCTAGTTTTGGTATAAGAGTGATGTTTGCTTTGTAGGACATGCTGGAGAAAATTCACGCCTCTTCAATTTTTTGGAATAATTTCTACAGCATGGGTATAAACTCTTCTTTGAAGGTTTGATAGAATTCTGGTGTGAAGCCATCTAGACCAGGGCATTTTTTTGTTGGGAGTTTTTTTTATTGTTGCTTTAATCTCAGTTCTTGAAATAGGTCTGTTCAAAAGAACTGTTTCTTCTTGATTAAGTCTAGAGAGAGGGTGCAATTCCAGGTATTGATCCACTTACTCCATATTGTCAAATTTCTGGGCATTGAGTTTCCTGTAGTACTCAGAAATGATCTCTTGTGTCTCTCTGTGGCATCTGTTGTTATTTCCCCTTTTTCATTTCTGATTGAGGTTATTAGAGATTTTGCTTTTCTGTTTCTAGTTAATCTGACCAAAGGTTTATTGATTTTATTTATGTTTTCAAAGAACCAAATTTTTGCTTTGTTAATTTTCTGAATGATTCTTTTGTTTTCAATTTCATTAATCTCTGATTTAATTTTGGTTATTTCTTTTGTTCTGCTGGGTTTGGGATTAGATTGTTCTTCTTTTCCTAATTCCATATGATGGTTCATGATGTGTTGATGAGCTTTTTTTCTGGGTTTTTTTTTTTTTTTTCAGTTTTTGGCTGGGGCTGAGTTTGAACCCACCACCTCTGGCATATGGGGCTGGCGCCCTACTCCTTTGAGCCACAGGCACTGCCCCTTTTTGTTTTTTTTTTAATATAGGTGTCTAATGCAAAAAATTTCCCTCTTAAGGCTGCTTTTGCTGAATCCCACAGGTTTGGTATATTATGTCTTCATTGTTTTTATGTTTGAGGCATTTAACTATTTCCTCATCTGTCTCTTCCTGAACCCAACTATCATTCAGCATATGATTGTTCAATTTCCATGTCTTTGTGTGGGGAAGAACATTCTTGTTGGAGCTGAATTCCGCCTTTATTGTCTTGTGGTCTGAGAAGATACAAGTTATAATTTCTATTCTTTTAATTTTACTGAGGTTTGATTTGTATCCTTGGATGATGTCTATTTTGGAGTATGTACCATGGGCTGATGAGAAAAATGTATATTCTTTAGCTTTGGGATGGTGTGTTCTGTGTATGTCTATTAAGCCCATTTATTCTAGGGCCACCTTTAAGTTCTTTGTATCTTTCTTTAGTTTCTGTTTAGAAGATCTGTTCTCTAGTTCTGATAGAGGGATATTAAAGTCTCTAGCTATTGTGGTGTTATGGGATATCATATTGCTCAGACCCTTCAAGGTCTGTTTCATAAATCTGGGAACATTTAAATTGGATGCATAAATATTTAAAATTGAGATGTCCCTTTGTTGTATTGTTCCTTTGACCAGTATAAAAGTGTCCATATTTGTCTTTCTTAACTTTAGTTGTTTTAAATCAATCTGCTTGTATCTGAAAATAAGATTACAACCTTTCCTTTCTTCTGATTTCCATTTGCTTGCAATACTGTTTTCCATCCCTTAACCCTGAACCTTGATTTGTCCTTCAAGGCTAGATGTGTCTCTTAGAGACTGCATATGGATGGCCTGTTCTTTTTCATTGACATTTATTTAGAAAATTGAAAAGTGTGGTGGAATTATATTCATCTTATTTTGTGAAAGTCCATTCTGTAGTTTTATCCTTTGTGTCATTGTGGAAGCTAAGTTTTGACCTTTAGCTTCTGGGTGCTTACTTTGCTGGTGGTCCATTGTGATGGTCAGTGTTGAGAATAGGGCTAAGCATTTCTTATAGAGCTGGTCTTGTTTTGGTGAATTTCCTCAGTGCTTGTACATGTGCAAAATATTTGATTTCTAAATCAGTTTTGAAGCTTAGTTTAGCAAGATACAGAATCCTGAGCTGAATATTGTTTTGTTTAAGGATGTTGAAGGTAGATGACCATGCTCTTCTGGCTTGTAAGGTTTCAGTTGAAAAGTCTGCTGTCATCCTAATGGCTCTGCCTCCATATATCAGTTGACACTTATCCCGGCTGCTTGAAGAAATTTTTCTTTCATCTTGACTTTGGACAGGTTCATTACAGTGTGTCTTGGAGAAGCTGAGTTTGAGTTGTGACGACCCAGGGTTCAATATCCATTTGAAAGGAGGTGTGTTTGGATCTTTAGCAAAACTTGAGAAGTTTTCATTTATGATAGTCTCCAGTAGGGTTTTCATTCCTTTAGGACAATCTTTTTTTCCTTCAGGGTTCCCTATTATTTGTGTATTTTTTTCTTAGATTATTTGAGTTGTTTTTATTTGTTTCTTTGTTGAATTTTCTCCTCATTTCTTGTTTGAAAGCTATCCATTCTATTTTTGGTCACCTTAACATGTTCTAAAAAAAAGTTTATTGAGGTAAAAGCCACCTTTTTTTTTTTTGGCCAGGGCTGGGTTTAAACTCACCACCTCCAGCATATGGAGCTGGTACCCTACTCCTTTGAGCCACAGGTGCCATCCTAAAAGTCACCTTTTAAAGCTATACAATTCTATGAATTTTGATATATGTAGACAGTCATGTAAACTCCACCATAATAATGACACAATAGTTTCATCATCCCTAAAAGTTACCTCATGACCCTTTTAGGTCCCATACATCCCTTAGCTATAACTGATTTATTTTGTGTCTATAATTTGCCTATTCCATAATTTCACTTAAATGGAATCATAGGGAATATGGCCCTTTCAATTTTGTGTTTGGGATTTATTCATCTTGTTGCATATATTGGTTGTTTGCTCCCTTTTACTGCTGAATAGTTTTCCATTGCATAGGTATACCACTGCTATGCCCTGAATGTTTGTGTTTCCCCAAATTTAAAATCCTAAGCCCTAAGGTCATGGTATTAGGAGCTGGGGCCTATGGAAGGTCATTAGGTCTTAGGGGTGGAGACATCATTGGTAAGATTAGTGCTCTTATAAAAGAGGCCTAAGAGAGACCTTGTCCCTTACTACACATGAGAACACAGCAAAAAGTGGGCTCTCCTCAGACACTGAATCTGTTCTTATCTAGGACTTCCAAGCTTTCAAAACTTTGAGAAATAAATTTCTGTTATTTATAAACTACCCAGTGTATGGTATTTTGTTTAGCAGCCTGAACAGAGTAAGATAACCACAGTTTGTTTATCCAAAAACCAGCTGATGGACATTTAGACTGTTTCTAATTTGGGGTGATTATGAATAAAGCTGATATAAACATTTGGGTACAGATTTACATGTGCACATATGTTTTTATTTCTCCTGAGTAAATACTGAGGAGTAAGATTGCTGAGTTGTATAATAAGTGCATGTTGAACATGAAAAACTCCCAAACTTTTTTCCCAGTGGCTATAGTATTTTTCATCCCACCACAAATGACCAAGAGATTCCAATGCTCTGCATCCTTGACAGCACTTAATATTTTAGGGTTTTACTTTTTAGTCATCCTAATAGGTACTCAGCATGTCTCATTAGAGTTTTCATTTGCAAATCGTTGATGGTTCAGGATACTGAGTATATCTCTTCATGTGCTTAATTCCCATTTTCTTGGTAAAATACATCTCATAAATTCTGGTATATTATGTTTTCATTTAATTCAGTTCTGACTATTTTCTAATTTCCCTTGAGACTGTCATTTTGTAACATGAGTTATTTAGAAGTATATTGTTTAATGCCCAAATATTTGGGCAAAATATTTCCAAAAACATTTTGGAATATTTTTCTTCTATTAGTTTCTCTTTTAATTTCACTGTGGTCAGAGAATATACATTGTACAACTTTAATTGCCCAATTACATTTTTTCAGGTTTGTTTTATTGCTTAGAAAATATTGGTAAATGTTCCAGGTTAATTTGAAAATAATGTCTTTTTCTGCTTCTCTTACCCGAAGTTTCTTCCATTAATCTTAGACATTTTTTTCTCCAAAAATTTATTCTTTCACTTCTTCCAGGATGGCTAAAACCCAAAAGGCTGCTAATAGTAAGTATTGGCAAGGATATGGAGAAAGTGGAATCCTATATACTGCTGGTGGAAATGTAAAATCGTACAGCCACTCTGGAAAACAATTGGACAGTTTTTCAAATGATTAAAAATAGAGTTGCCATATGACCCAGCAATTCTACTCCTAGGTATATGCTCAAGAGGAATAAAATTATATATCTACACAAAAACTTGTATATGAATATTTACAGGAGAATTATTTATAATAGCCAGAAATGAAAACAACTTAAATGTCTATCAACTAATGAATATATAAAAACCTGGTATATACAAACAATGGGATATTATTTGGGCATAAAAAGGAATGAAATATTAATACATGATACAATATGAATGAACCTTGAAAACATCTTAACCTATAGAGACAGAAAGTAGATTAGTGGTTCATGGGTGAGGGTAGGTGTTGGAAGGATAGAGAGTTGATAGCTAAAGAGTAGAAGGTTTATTTTTATAATGATGAAAATGTTTTAAAATTGACTGTGGTCATAATTACATAGGTCTATAAATATACTGAAAACCATTGATTATACATTTTAAGTGGGTAAGTTCTATGGGATGTAAGTTCTATCTCAATAAAACTTTGCAGAAATTTATTCTTCTCCTTTCTAGTCTCTCTTGGGACTATAAGCAAATGTATATAGAATTGGTTACAACATATTACTGGTTACATCTTTTTAATAAAATTAAAAATAATTTAATGCTTTAATATAATTCATAATCTTTATTCCTACTTCTTCAATTGTCAGTAAAATGTTTTTTTTAGAATTTATTAAAAACCAGGAAGCAATTAAGGTCCATAAATTGCATTTGGTTATCATCATGTCTTTTTTAGTTTCTTTTTTTTTTTTTTTTTTTTGCAGTTTGGCTGGGACCAGGTTTGAACCTGCCACCCTCAGTATATGGGGCCGGTGCCCTACCCACTGAGCCACAGGCTTAATCTTAAACAAGATTCTTTTAATCTAAAACAATCCCCTCCTTTTATTGTATCTCGCAGTATTGATCTTTTCTTGAATTATCTGGGCTACTTGTCAGTGGAAAGTCATCCACTGAGTTTTGCTTTTGTTTTTGTTTTGAGCCATGGTTTAGTTCTGTTATCCAGGCTGGAGTGCAGCGGGATCATCATAGCTCACTGCAACCTCAAACTCCTGGGTGAAAGTGATCCTCCTGCTTCAGCTTTCCAAGTAGCTTTGACTATAAGCACATAGCCCCACACCAAGCTAATTTTTTTGTTTTTTTGTAGAGATGGGGGTCTCACTATATTGCTCAAGCTGGTCTTAAATTCCTGGCCTCAAGTGATCCTCCTGACTAAAACCTCCCAAAGTGCTGGAATTACGAATGTAAGCCACTATGCCTGGCCAAGTTTTTAACAATATAATATTTTCTATTTTCAGAAGTCATATACTTTTTCAAATTGATCATTTGAAATCCTTGTTATTTGCTTACATTTTTTCTAGCCCATTTTTGACATGTTTAAATATTTTATCCCCAGTTATTTTACATTCCATATCTAAGA
The DNA here is from genome assembly GCA_963574655.1 of Perodicticus potto. NCBI lineage: Eukaryota > Metazoa > Chordata > Mammalia > Primates > Lorisidae > Perodicticus > Perodicticus potto. The sequence continues at coordinate 47,884 of CAUYRH010120819.1, read as the reverse complement.
ATTCCATCATCTGAAGTTCTTAAAAGTCCCGATGTTTGTTTGTCGTTTCTGAAGGCTCTTAAAATAGCTTGGTTCCTTACAAAGTTAGTAGTTTTTCATCAAGAGCTCCCCTTTCACTTAGTTGGATCTACAAGGACTTAAAAATACAAGGCATATTCCTCTAGGGAAATTTTTGTTTCCTTTTATACAGATCCAAGTGGGCAGATATAAGGGCCATCTTAATTTTATTTCTCAGTTTGAGGTTTCTTTCCTAGATACGATAGAATAAATTTGAACTCCATCTGGAATTGCAATTGCAAAATTTAAGTCTGCATTATGGCTTCTTTTTCTAGCTGATGATTCACTGAGCTTTGGGCTGTCTTGGTCTTCTTCCTATGGTGTGTGAGCCCAGTTTTATCTCTTGTTCCCCCAGGTGACCACTGATCCACAAAGCTCTGATTCCTAATAGCGTGTACCCTAAGGCAGACCCAGCTTCCCCATTAGTTCAGCACTCTGATTTCAGTTCACCAGGCAGCTCTTCACCCATGTGGGTCTACCGTACTTTTACGCAAAGTCAACTATGCATTAAAAAACGTGTTGTAATTGATTCTGTACTTAGGGTTCTGCAGCAGGATTTTCAGAGTAGCTGATCTGCCATGCTGCTGAATAAAAAATCCCTTACCTAACTCTATGACCTCATCTCCCTTCAGGCTCACCTTCCCTCCACTCTAGTCACACTGGCCTTTTTTTCTGTGACTCAAACATGGAAAAACTCACAGCTGTCTCAGAGTCTCTTCACCTGTTATTTGTTTTCCTTAAAAGGCTCTTTTCCTCCAGTTCTTCACATGGTCTCACTTTATCACCATTCAGGGGTGAGCTCCAATGTCCCACCCTCAGATTCTTCCTTGATCGTCTTGGTTACTTTCTCTTGTTTTAGTGTAATATGTCTTCTACATAGAACTTCTCAGAACCTGTTTTGTTTATTTTTGTGTGTGTTATTAAGTAGAATGTAAATTATTTAAGGGCAGGGATCTTGTTCTGGAAAAGTGCTTGGCACACATAAACACTCCAAAAGTAAATATTGTTTGACTGGTTGGGTTGTATCCCTGGTCTTTACTTCCCTATTAACTCTCATAGGCTGCAAACCAGGGCCCTTTTCACAATCACAATAGCCAGGCTACAATAGCAAGGTCACCACAGGGGTTCCATACTCAACCTTTGTGTGTGTGTGTGTGTAAGTACATATGTCAGTTTGGATGCATATGTACAACTGTGTTGCAAGTCTAGAAAATATGTCTAACTACACAACCCACACCCCTTGCATTATCAAAAAAACCAAACCCTATGATTTATTTAATCTCTCCCTTGATACCACATGGCAACCTTAGAGAAGAGATGCAGTGGAGTCGTCTCTTCTTTAATCCATAGTTCAATGCCATTAGATAGGTAGTTAGGTTTTGTTTTGTTTTGTTTTTTAATAATTCTTCAGCTATGGCTACAAGGCAATCTCTAAATTTCTTCCAAATGCCCAAAACACTGTAAAGAGTCTTTCTGGCTGCAGAGAAGTAATTAACTCACTTCGGGAGGTCTCTTTGAAACTTGCAAGTTTGATTTTTGATTATGAATGAGTTAAATGATTGTTCTTTTATTGACAGTCCTAAATATTTTCTTTTCTTTCTTTTTTTTTTTTTTGAGACAGAGCCTCAAGCTGTCACCTTGGATAGAGTGCCATAACATCACAGCTCACAGCAACCTCCAATTCCTGGGCTCAAGCGAGTCTCTTGCCTCCGCCTCCCAAGTAGCTGGGACTACAGGCACCCGCCACAACACCCGGCCATTTTTTGGTTGCAGCCATCATTGTTGTTCGGTAGGCCCGGGCTGGATTCGAACCCACCAGCTCAGGTGTACGTGGCTGGCACCTTAGCCCGCTGAGCCACAGGCGCCGAGCCGACAGTCCTAAATATTTTCATATGTTTATATTATGACACCAATGATTTCTTTTTTTTGAGACAGAGGCTTACTTTGTTGCCCTTGGTAGAGTGCCGTAGCATCATAGCTCACAGCAACCTCAAACTCTTGGGCTCAAGTGATTCTCTTGCCTCAGCCTCCCAAGTAGCTGCGACTACAGGTGCCTGCCCCAACTCCTGGCTATTTTTAGAGATGGGGTCTTGCTCTTGCTCAGGCTGGTCTCAAACCTGTGAGCTCAGGCAATTCACCTGCTTTGGCCTCCCAGAGTGGTAGGATTACAGATGTAAGCCGCTGAACCCAGTCCAACACCAATGATCAAAAGGCTACTTAAGCATACAAGAACTTTGAGTCAGGATGGATATATGACCCCTATCTTAGACAGGAGTGGTATCAAAAACATGGAACAACCATCATGGTGTGGATGCCAGCCACAGTACAAGACCAGGAACCCTCTTGTGAAAGATCAGGGTGGTGGGGAGGCATCAGTGCACTTAAGACAAGCAGCTATTCAAGGACCAATCTGGAAGTATTCCAATATTTTAACTATTACGATATATCAGCCAAATGCTAGCCTTGATCCTATGGAATCATGGCTGCTCTGAGATTCCAGGGAGCTTAGAAAGCATCTAGTTCTGAGGTTTTCATATTTAAACTATGGAAATTTATCAACTATATTTTATTTATTTATTTTTATTAACTATATTTTATTTGTAAACAACTTTTAGATTTCTTCAAACAATGCCTCTTACTTGTTTTCCCATAACTTAGGATGGGCTTCATGCATATATGATCCTGAATTTTTAGAGAGCTTACCTGTTAAAAACAGCTTTCTTAGAAGCCTGTCTGCTTTCAAATGCCTTTAAAAAAATGGTCATGGAGAATTATCTCTTCAAAGACTCTCCCATCTATTAAATGAACAAATATAACTTCCTTTCTCTTTCCACAGTATGGGTGAAGGTAAGGCACAGTTAATCCAGAAGCCTCGTTTGGGCCATAAGTTTCAGTTTAGCCTTAAGCTTTTTCCCGTCCTTTACCAGCTCTGCACATAAATTCATGCCAGGGTCACCGTCTTTCTTCCTTTCTCCTGATTACTAAGGACCAGGATTGCTGTGATATAATGAAAGGAGCCCGCCTTTTGGAACCTAAAGCTTTTGGAGAACATAAATGAGGCAGTTCCTAGTAAGTATCTGTGATATACAGTAGTTGCTCAAAAATTTATTGAACCTGAGGTTAATAGTGGGCAGAGATAGGTCGGCCAAGAGGAAATGAAAGAAGGCAGGAGCTCTCAATAATACACAACCTGGAACACCAGACACGACACCCAATGTCCATGTGTTTGCTCAATCTTTCGTTGGAATACAGGTACATAATAGGCTTACTGCTGTACGGTGTGTATCTTATCCAGATATAAAATAAAGACACCTTTCCTGGGAAACTTCTGGAGATCTTCTCCAAAACACATTTAGGATTTCAATGAAGTTTTTCTAAAAATTTGGCCAATATGAGAAATTGTTTAGCAAGCATATCAAGGAGAAATAGAAATATATTTTTATAACTTAATTGGAACTGCAGTTTAAAAATTATAGCTCTTGGCCGGGCCTGGTGTCTCATGACTGTAATCCTGGCACTCTAGGAGGCTGAGGCAGGAGGATTACTTGATCTCAGAAGTTCAATACCAGCCCGAGCAAGAGCAAGAACCCTTCTCTACTAAATATAGAAAAAATTAGTCAGGCATTATGGTGGGCTCCTGTAGTCCTAGCTACTTGGGAGACTGAGGCAGGAGGATTGCTTGAGACCACGAGTTTGAGGTTGCTGTGAGCTAGGCTGAAGTCATAGCACTCCTGCCTGGGTGATGGTGGAAATTCTGTCTCCATTAAAAAAAAAAATCAAGCTTTCACTTTATTGAGTGTAAACTATGTCATGAGAAAAGAGGTTGGGCATAAATTTGGCATTTTGCAGCAGAAAAGAAACAAGGAACAGAAATACTGCCTTTGCAGTGAGAGAAAGAGCAAGTAGTTGATGTTTGGGAGTGGGTATACCAACAAAAGGGCAGGAAAGAAAAACTGTTTTACAAATGAGATTTCTTTAGCTTCCAGAAATAGAGAAAGTAGTTTGCATACTTCTGCACATCTGTGTAGACTTGCAAGATGTGCTCTGCCTAATTCTTAGGTTGTACTGTTTATGCCATTGGTATGCAGAGGACCAATGCTGTTTTAATATTTATGTTGTTAACAAACTTCTCCCGTCCCAGCCTTTGCTCATGGTGGTGGATCGGGGCAAGCACTAGAATTTCAAAGATATTGAATTTAGAGTCACAAGGGACATTAGATATCAACTCTTATTTTTTGGTGTTAAAAAAATCTCTTTTCTAGCTTCAGTGGAAAATACTTTTCATTTCCTAGGTAATGTCAGCACTATGGTCACAAATTATACTGAAGGAAAAATGTCGTATTTGAAAATGCAAAATCTCTGTGTTGGACTCTGGTCTTTCATGTGCAGACTCAAATGTGCTGCCTGGTTATCCTAAGTATGTTCTGTGCAAGAAAAGAACCTCCTTCCAAATGGAATGTACCTCTTAGATTTTTCCCACATTGGCTTTTGTTCTTACTGCCTTTTGCAAACGTTTCAAATACTGTGGCAATTTCAGATTCCTACTGTGTTTCTGTCCCTCCCTCAGGATGTCTTGATTGGGTACCCATGTTCAATTACTTGTACATGTTCATCTGGCATTTGCCTCTGCTCATCAGAGGGTTCTTTCCTCCACATCTTCCCTGACAATCCTAAGAAGCCATTCCCCTTGTTTCTGTGACTGCAAAGCTGGCTCACTACGTCCCTGCCCTTGGGCATCCCCTAGCCCTCCTAGCGATGAGGACCTGGTCCTTCCTGTTTCCCCATCTCTTTGACCATTTTATCATCCAACCAAATACACATCTCTCTAAACACAGAGCAACACACAGACTAGGCTGCCACTGTATTCAAAATGAGGACTTTGCTTACTCTCTGAGTTTTTCTGTGACATCTAATGGTGCAGCTATAGCTCTCATTTCTTTTGAAAATAACTTTGGCGAAAAAGGAAACAACGCTGAATCAATTAATGCATTTCCACGTTTATTTCAATTTTGATCTAGCAAATGGTCTACAATCAGATAACAAGCTCATCTATTCATAATGTGTGCAGATAAGGGTTGTCTCTGAGAGTAAACAGAGGGCTGAGGACCGGGGCAGCCTCTGCTCAATGCTCACCATCTAGGGGCTGCCTTTGTGGCCGGGAGGACCATCTGAGGCCAGAGATGCGCGCTGCCTGGTTTGAGGGGCCTGAATTCTACTTTACACGGTTTTGAGGAGCACACAATTCTACAGAGTTCCTCTCCAGCCTTGATTGCCTTTTCTCTGTGAGCCCCCGTCAATGTTTTATCTGGGAACAATAATGTTTCACAGGAATGAGAGTGGCAGCAGGACAACTCGGCTCCTCTTTTCTTTCTTCCACTCACTTCCTTTGCTTTTCACTCTCTTTGTTTTCTCCTTCTCTTACATCTTAATTTCTTCCTCTGTTTGACAAGGATAGCTCTGTGGTCGAGAAGAAGGCCATCTTGGGAGGGCAGGGAAGGAGGCAGGAGACTGAGACTGGATGGTCATTTTGCTGGCCTGGTGTCCCCATGGAGTCAAAGGTTATCTGCAAACAAGGTCGTGTACCTATCACAGAGGGACACCAGAGGCCTGAGAGAAGGAGTCTTAGTCCTTTTTCTATTGCTTAGAAAAGAATACCTGAAATTGGGTAATTTATAAAGAAAAGGGATTTCTTTCTTACAGTTTTGGAGACTGAGAAGTTCAAGGTTGAGGGGCCACATTTGGGACCCTCAACATGTACTAGAAGGGACCACCCTTCTTGCTGCTAGGAGCTGCCTGCAGAGTCTGGAGGCTGAACAAGGCATCACCCAGAGAAAGGGCTGAGCACGGCTAGCTCAGGTCTCTCTTTTCCTGTAAAGCCACCTGTCCTACTCCCTTGATAAGCCATTAGTCTATTAACCCTTTAATCCAGTAACCCATGACTGGATTAAATCATTCATGAGCCCTCATGGCCCAGTCACCTCTTAAAGGCCCCACCTCTCAGACTGCCGCACTGGGGAATAAGTTTCAACATGAATTTTAGAGGGGACAGGATGTTCCAACCCAGCAGACAGCAGGATTGTATGGTCCTGCCTGGGGTGTGCTATACCTTCACTATTTAAAATTTTGATTGTCTTATCAAAAGCACAACTTAAATTACAGGTATAAAATAAATACGAATTTTTTGTAAACTTTTTTTATTTCTTCCTTTATTTAATGTATTCCAAGGTCCCTGCACTTCCCATCAAACAAACAACAACAACAACAAAACCAGGAAAAATGAAAGGAAGGAGGGAAGGAAGGAGGAAGAAAGGAAAGTAAGAGGGAAGGGAAGAAGTGGCCACAGCTGCCCTCTGTTCACCCTGAGAGGTCCCAGTTGTGCAGCGACAGTAAAGAGGAAGGAGGGGCTGACTCAGTGGGCCTCCCGGCTCCACCACCGACCAGCTTGGGTCCTTGCCGACACCCCTCTCTGAGCTCGGCATGCTCAGGTCTGATTGGGGTGATCACTGGAGGTCTTTATGATCTATCTCCTCCAGAAGTGGCAACTTTCCACAATTCCCAAGGATCCGACGACAAAGCCATGTATTTAAAGTTAGGTCTTCCCCCTTCGATTTTTGCGCAGAAGGGAAAAAGAACCTGATTATTTGCTCCTGCCTTGGCCTGGAGCCTCTTTGAGAGAAAGGACTTGCTGAACATTATTTGGAGCAGTCAGGGTTAGCAGTGTGGCTGAGCCAAGCTACCAGGAGAGAAGCCAAGCAAGGGATTGAAGACTTAACTAAATTCTGCAGCAGGGGCCTGGGAGACTGGTCTTTTGAGAAGCAGTGACTGTATCAGGAATCAAAATGAGCTGAGAGGCTGGTGAACGCAGGATTCCTCATGAAAAACGCAGATGTGGCCAGCAGGAGGTTCCTGCAGGAAGAATAGGGGAGGAGGTCCCTTGGGAGGCATCCATCATACCCAGATACTTCCTTAAAAGCTACCTTTAAATAATGGAAAATGCATTTTAATGTATGTAGACAATGGGAGTCCGGGATGGGCCTCCTACTATCCAGTGTGTGAGTAATAACTGAACCTTAGTGTCTGTTGAGAGGCCAGATACCTGCGAAGACTCAATCTGACTGAATTTCAGGCCTGCTTCTCACTTTGTCTATCAGAGCAATTCTGGCAGTGAATAATTTCCCACTCCCCTTTTACTATTTGCTAATTCTGTTCTCTTTATACCTTCAACTAGTAGTGGGTTTCAGCCTCCGATAATAAAAATCCTCCTCTGACCAACTGACCTAAAGCCAGCGTGCCCTGGGATCCAGGTCATGGGAGGCGAACACACGGTTTCAGGTAAAGAGGTGTGTGGCAGCGAGCAGGGAGAACAGCGTCATCTGAAAGGCAAACCTCTGTGCAGTGCATTGTAGTGCGCGGATGCTGATGTTCTTCTAAATTAGGTTGTCAGAAAAAAATGTTGATACAATTAAAAAAATTCACACCTGAGCAGGAATGATGGTTGTAGTCACTGTGTGGTTGTGGAAAACATTTTGCCTGTTCAGAAGCAAGAGCTGACTCTGAAGATTTTCTATGGTCCTTTAAAGAGGAAAATTAAGGCTTCATCTCGATTCCTTAGGCCAGCCAGAGCAAGCCGAGGTGGAATTATGTCTTGTGTAGCTACTGCTTTCCACGTGCAGGGCACTTTACCCACCTGACCCCCTTCATTCCTCGGAATAACTCTGGGAGGCACAGATGGGCATTCTGTCCATTTGGTGAGTCAGAGGTCTGAAGGGATCCCGTCTAGCTGGTGGGGCAGCTTCAGGGCTCAGATGTGGTTATGACTTGGCAACTGTGGTCACACTGTGTACTGTTACCCCAACCTCGAAATTCTGACATTCCTTCTGAACAAAAAGATGGAAGATGAGATGAGAGGATTAGATTTCCCAGATCTCAGGGCTGTCATTGAGGGCCCACTTAAAATCCCATCTCTGGGCTATCTGAGAAGGAAATGAGATGGCGATTGGTCACTTATAGCTGTGGTTCAGTTCTCTAGGAGGCCTATTTCTGAGAGTGCCACTGACCAAGCCATGAGCACGCTGAGCAGTGCCATCGGCGTGTCCAGTGGGTAATCAGATCAGCTGTCCCTGAGGGCTTGCAGCTGGGTGACAGCATCTGGCATCAGACTCGCGTGCGGCCGTCACCCATCTAGATTCAGCCAGTGTGAGGAGAGGCTTCCAGTGGATGGTCAGGAGGAGTTTGCGGGTGGAGGGCTGGTGTGGCAGCCAACAGAGACTGTGGACTCCTACCTTAACGTCATTAGGGAGGGATGGGATGGCACCTGTTGGGCACGGGCCTTCACGCTGGGGGTCAGGCTCTCACATTCCCTTCCAGTTTTAGAAGGTCTGATCAAAACCCTGCCATTTGGGCTCTGAAATCCCTTAGTAAAGTTTTACTGTTCCTGAAAACTTCTTAATGTAAGACTCACTGCTCAAGAGTCACCAGTGGCTATACATAACCACCTCATTCATCGTGACATTTTATTGCTGTTTCATGAATGTAATTTTTGGCTTCCCGTGATTCTAAGATACTGCAGAACCAGGAATATTCCTCAAAATCATTTATAATCATTTCCCCCTAATATTTAACATTCATTCATTTAATAAATATTTATTAAGTGTCAAGTACGTGGCTGGCACTGGGCTTATAAAACAGAATAAGGTTTGGCTCTCCTTATTAGTGAGCTTACATCATAGACACAGCAGCAAGTGGGATCCACTGTGATTACATCACGTATGTGGGGTACAGTAAGGGAAGAGAGAAGGGTGGTTTGTATTATGCAAAGAATAGAGACTCAACTAACTATCTGCTGAATGAGGGAAATACATGCTTGTAGAAGTTAACAAGTAATGAAAAACATGTTCCATTAGGCATTATTGTGTGTACAAGTGTTCACTTTGGAGTTTTTGGCTGGGGCTGGGTTTGAACCCGCCACCTCTGGCATATGGGGCTGGCGCCCTACTCACTGAGCCACAGGCGCTGCCCAAGTGTTCACTTTGGGTCAAAGATAGGAGCTTGCATGCTCATACCCCACTGATCCTGCACCTTGTAGGACCCTGCAACTTACAGTGTTTAATTGAACCCTCTTATTTTTACTGAAGGGAAGAGGGAGACCTGGACAGGATGGCTTACCTCAGTTCACCACATCATTGCAGCTCAGTTCTCCGTCTCTTTCCTCCCTAGCACTTTGCTCCGGAGATGCTAACCCAGGACCACAGGCTAATGCAGCATCCTTAACAACCCTGGTTATTGCCTTGATTGAGTTTTCCCTAATCAAAGCACAGCCCTTGTGGAGGGGAATTTCCAAAAAGCTGCCTGAGGCTGCTGATCAACAATTCATTTTTAGCATTTCTTTTTAAATCTCTCCAAGTCAGTGCACCTGGGTCACAGTGACAGCTGAATACGGGGGGCTGAGCGGCAACATTGCCGGCACCAGGTTGGTGAGCCCCCTCCACCATGTATATGCATGAGCTCTCCATTTGCATAAAGTGAAAAAAACGTCACTCCCATTAATCACCGCATTCATCTTAATAATTAGCAGCAATAATGTTGAAGAGTGGTGGTCTCCACATTGACCTCGGAGGCACCATGGGCTATTTCTGTTCCCGATGAATGATCCTCAAGAGTGACAAGTTGATGTCTTTGGATCGACCACCCCCGTTCCGCAAGCTTTCCAGCTTAGCAGCTGGTCAGGAAGCTCGGTGATGTGCGGGAGAATGCTGTCCCTCTAACAAGACCAGTAAAAAAGGAGTGATGTGACACCTGGAAGGGGCTCTGGAAAAAGTCCCTGACCACTTTAAGGGGCCCTCTCTTAGCTATATGCATAGTAAACTAGCCTTAACTGCAAAGCAAGAGGCTATCTGTCATAAAGATTATGACTCTATGGCTAAGCACTTGAAAGGCGACCACTTGCTCTCAGACCTTCTCCATAAAAGATTGGCTTAGGGTCTGTAATTTGCCAATACTTCTAGGTCAAGAGAAAGCCGTTTCAGATCAGAAATGTAATAGAATGTTTTAAGGCCTGTGGTCCAGTGCCAGAAAGGATGGACGTATTAATACTTTCAATGGGGTTTAAAAAACAGTCCTATCAGGTAAAAAAAAGAAAAGAAAAATAGAAGTCACAAAGGAATCCACTGGAAGATTTGAAAAGAAACTACAAAGGACTTCATTAATACAAAAGGGAAGATTAGTTAGAAAACAAAAGAATAAGGAAAGAGGTAACATGGAAAGCCAGGGAGGGAATTACAGCAATGTCAGACGGGGGAGGCTGGCGAGTGGAAACTAAGGAGGAGTTAAAACAAAGGCTCCTCAACTTGTTAGACCCACGAGATCATCCTGGATTTTTCCCCTTCTTTGAGGAGATGAAGACCAAGTGTGAGTGACAGGGAAATGCAGGTTTTCGATGTAAATGTTTTAAAAATATGACGACAATGAAATTTCCCCTACCACTTGGGTTAGCAGAAAACCATCAGCACGGCTGTCCCGTTGACTGGGAAATGTGATGATACTTACTCTTTTGCCCTCTCTCGGTGGTTTTCATCCTTTATAATCTCACAGCCCCCTTGAACCTACAGTTAAACTTCAGTGGCATACTTAAATTATGTTGAAAATAAGAGTAAAAAAAAAGAATATATTTACAGTGCTTTGAACTTCTTTTGAAAATAATTTAATTAATGATCTTTAAGAATTTTCACAGCACACCACTGTGTCCCGGCTCACAGGTTGAAAATCACTGCTGTCGATGGGCACTTGGGCTTCTTCCACGAATACTCAGGCATTATTTGGACTAGGAGTACACTTCTGTTCCTAATAATGGGGCTCAGTCGTCTTACATAAAATCCAGAATGTCACAAATGGCTCTCCTATTATTAAAATGATACAGGTTGCTAATTTCCTGGGTTAAAATTAATGACTGTAATTTCTGGTATTTCAAAGTAAATCATTCTGAGTTTATCTGAAGCTCTGGAAAATCAAGAAACTGCCTAGGTTTTACTGAGGGGTACAGATGAATTAGAACTGCTAAAGTGCGACTCTTCATAGCTTTGACGCATATCTGGATGGCACAGAACTTCTTGGATGAACTTTCCTGGAACTCATGGTACGGGACATACATCATAGTCAGATGAAACCTCTCTCCCCAGGCATGGAATTCTGTCATGATTTTATTTTTATCTTATTTAATCCTCACATCGTCACTGCAATTTTAAAAGAGATTGTTAATGTCTTTGAACAAAGGAGAACATTGTGACTTAATAACTCACACACCACCAAGTGGCAGAATCAGGATTCAAGCTCAGGCTTTCTGGCCCAAAGCTCCTGCTACATTAATTGTTTACCCTGCCTGGAAGCGCAGATACCCTCTTTTGGAGCTGCAGGGAAAACCTGGCAACCAGGGCTCTTTGCACGGCATCAGGTCAATTCATGGCTCTGTCACCAACTAGCTGTGTGGCTGCCGGCATGTTACCTAGCCCCTCTGTGCCCTTCCCTCCTCTGCACACTTCAACTATTATCAGTCCCATTTTATAAGGCAGTTGTGAAGATTCATGAGTTAGTATACAGAAGCTGGAACTATATAAACTAGTACCAGACCCATCATAAGAACTAGTGCTTGTTTATTACCTGAAGTTTTCTGCCTCCTTCCCTAAGCTTCCACTCTCCTGCCCTGGGCATGTTTTCCTGGAGCCAAAGCACAAGAGAAACGTTTTGTTATTTAGTACGATCAATTTCGGGGAAGACTGTGGCCTAATTAATCCCAGACTCTTTGTTTTTTGCACGCAGGATTTTTGGATGCTTTTGTGGTGACTTTTCTTTCCTACTTACGCTTAATTTTGGCAATTAAAAAAAGCAAAATTAGCTTGCTTTTTTTCATTCTTGACTGCTGATGGCTGGTTAGTGACTGCCAGCCAGACCGAGGGCCAACCTTTTATTTATCTTTTAAACCTCTTTTGTGACAAAGCCAGTGGCTGCTTTTAGTGCTTGATGTAGATGATCTGTATTTATTGCAGGCCCAAGTTGGTCATCTCCTCTGACGACAAGGACAACTGATATTTAATTTTTCTGTCTCACAACCCTGCCCAGACAGGGCCTGACATATAGTAGGCAATCAAGGAATATTTGTGTAATGAATGAATGAATGAACCCATGATCAGAGCGTCCCAAACAAGCGTCCCTTCTCCTGAGGGGCCATGAGCTGTGGTGGCCCACTGTGGAGACTGGTTCTGTGCTTGGTTGGCCAATGGCTTCCTCCCTGAAAACAAGAATTTTGTCAATGAGAGAAAATCAATAACCCCCCCCAGGCTCAGAACTTTCTCTGCCTGTTGCCAGTAAGTTTGAAAGAAGCCAGGTAGGTCAGCCTGGGGAACATGCTCCATTTATCAGTGTGGATTTCTTGCGAGAGTGGGCTCCTGAGCTGTCTTCCACCACCTATCCGGTGTCACATCACGACCCACATGGCTGGTTGGATTACATTCTATCCTCTTACATCATCATGACTCATTTTTTTCTTGCAAAATGTAGCTTGCCTTAAGCATGTGCTAACTGGATAGGGCTTGCAAGGGTCTTGTACTGGATTAAGCTAATGATGTTACTATCTTATTTATATTACCTTCTCGTGGGTGGTTATTTAGTTTAGGCTTTCTTTGAGGAAGGAATGGCAAAATTGTCTGAAAAGAACATTCTGTTTCCCAAATAGAAACCCCACAGCCACAACTTATCTTAGCAAGAACCACGTATTTGTGTCGACATGAGCCAGATTCTCATGGTATGTAATTTTACTGGAATTCTCCATAAATCCTGTAGTAACTTAATGCTGGCCTTAAGTTTCTTTCAGTGAGGATACCCGACAGTCTCTCTCCTTCTTGAGTTTGGATTCTGGCAAGAGAAGCTCTTACTGTCCGAAAAACATACGATGAAAGTTTGTATATTGGAGGAAAGCCCCACCCAGATTTGGAAAAATCCAGAATGTGTTTTTAGAATGGGATGGCAAATAGTCCCAAATTACTATAAATTGGGTTCACTCTTAGACCATTTGGATGGCACTGGTTTAGACCAAGAATGCTAATTAATGGTAGTTTAGAACCCAAGGGACAGAAATTTGACATTGAGCTATGTAAATGAAGACAGAAACCCGTAATCCTTCTGGTTTTCTGTCTGTATGCTGATGATGCTCTAAGCCAGGGGTCCTCATACTATGGCCTGCGGGCCACATGAGTTGGTGTGAATTGTATTCGGTCCCGTTTTGTTTTTTACTTCAAAATAAGATATGTGCAGTGTGCATAGGAATTTGTTCATTTTTTTTTTAAACTATAGTCCGTCCCTCCAATGGTCTGAGGGACAGTGAATTGGCCCCCTGTTTAAAAAGTTTGAGGACTCCTGCTCTAAGCCATATCACCAGGCCGGTTCTCACACCACCTGCTACTGCGGGATCACCCTTCAAACCAATGCACGGAGGGCCACGTGGCCTGCCTTGAAAATGCTGCAGGTGTACCTGTTGCCCTCATCAGCACTGCTACAACCGTGAGCCAGGACTTGTAGTCTCACTTAGTAGCATCAAGTGGCCCCTCATTCTACTGTGGTTTCCAACTTGCAGCATAAGCATCACCTGGGTATTTGTCAGCAATGCAAATTCTGACCCTACCACTTATCTACCACACTAGAAATGCTGAGGCTGGGGCATTAACCTGTGATGGGTGATTTCTGTGCATTAGCCCTCCAGTGATTTTCATACAAGCTAAGATTTGGGAATCAGGCTGAAGTCTCCCCACCCCCGAACTAGAGCTCTCGATCAGGATTGCCTTTTAGAGCCATCTAGCTGCACTTAGCATTCCAGACCCATTGAACCAATTAAATCTAGGCATGAAATTAAAAACAAGGAAATCCCCAGGATTCTAGAGCCAGGGCTGATAAACAGGGTTGTAAACCCACTATCAGAGGCTCACAAACAAATCTCTCAGGGCATCAATCACACACTCCTGTAACTCTTTTCAGAACCCGTGATGGTTTCTCGTTTTCTGCTGCTCAGGTCCAAACATTAGGGCGAGATCAGGATAGAAACTGCCTGTGTCTGGTGCCTGCTTTCGTCTGGAGCCCTTCCCCTCAGTGCCATTCAGAGTTAGGTTCTGCTTGGCTGGAGGAAGCCACCACCCCTTTTCCATGAGTCATCTCCTTGACCTCTTTCCCTTTCCCAGGACCCCAGTCCTCAGGGCCATCCACACCAATTTGTGTGAGCAGCCATGTCCAGTTGATTTTAGTGCTGGTCATGAGCCCCAAGGCCAGGTTCAAGCAGGGGCAAAAGAGAAGAGGCTGGAGAAGGAGCAGGGATTCGGATGCACTGTGGATTGGACTGGAATGCAGCAAATCGCCCTAGAGCATCAGAGCAGCCACGTCTAGGTCCAGCAATCGGGGAGTTATCTGGCTGAGTTGCCAGACCGGGGCTTAAGTATCCAGACATAGTCTCTGGCACCTCTGCGTGGGGCTGGGCACTGGCGGAGCATGGAGCCAGGAAGACCAGCTCTGGGGTGGGATGGATGATACAAAGTGTGGTGTCTGCGCCCCTGCCCAGCCCACAGACCCAAAGGACGCTCCCACCATAGTAGGGGTGCCCTGTAGCCTGAGGCCAAGGGGACAGGGCCACTCCGCTCCTAAAGATGGTATTTCTCACATTCCCAACTACAGAAACTATCTTCGGTAATAGAAATTTTTTTTGAAGAAGAAGAGGAGAGTCCAACTTAAAAAAAAAAATCAGTTTTTGTTTTGTTTCAAAATTAAATTCTCACTCAAACAGCTACTCAGGCAGACCCTGAACTGGTACTTTTCTAGAAAGTTTCACTGCTCAGGTATGAGTTTCAGGCTCCTTTGGCTCACAATCTAAATGTTTGGATAAGAACGGTGATGAAAAGAATTTTAGTATTGATTATGCTAGGTATTTTATGATGATCCTCACAAAAATGTAATTTTACCAATGACGATTCAGAGTCGGGAAGGTAAGGGATTCACTGTGTCATTCCACGCAGAGCTGGGGGTTTGTGCCTAAGGTTGGGGGGCAGGTCAGGTCTTCTCTGGACTGCTGAGGGCCCGCTGCCTGCTGTCCACTCTCTGCCTCAAATGGATTTTAGAAAGAGGAAGACTATGAATATAAAAATCTGATAGTAATATATAGGTGGACAATTTTTCAAATTGCAGTATAGCCCACAGTTTTCAACATGCTTTTATTTCATTGATCTCGTTTGGTTTTTCAAGTTAAGTCACTGTGTGTCTAGTATTATAGAAGAAGAAATCTCTTCTGTATCATAAGAAGCTTAGGCGGTGACTTGCCTGAGGTGACACTGACAGCGCAGGGCAGAGTTGACTGACATCTCACCACCAGCTCCAGGTTCATTATGTCAGAGTTTCCTTCCTTGTGATAAGCGCTATGCAACCAATTAGCTCCCAAGAAGCCCTGCCTCCCTAGGCCTATTATAATGCTTGTGATATAACTTTGTTGCTCTCCTGTTAAGAGGTGAAATCCCCCTACCCCCAATGGGATCCAGCTTGGGACTTGCTTTGACCAGTAGAACGTGATGGAAGTGAGGTTCTGGAGCCCTCAAACCCAGACTTTAAAGAGGCCTTGCAGCCTCTACCTTCCCTACCGCAATGCGGACATCCTGCAAAGAAGTCCAGGCAATCCTGCTGGGGCCAGGGGATGTGGCATGTGGAAAGAGAGGCAACATAGAAGAGAAAGAGGTGCTCCAGCTAAGCCACCACCAGGGCGCCAGATATGTGAGGCCCTCTCGGCTCCTCCAGCCCCAGCTGAGCTGCCTCTGCCAGCACCACGTAGAGTACAGAAGAGCTGTTCCTGCTGAGCCTTGCCCAAGTTCCTAACCTTAAAGACTTTCATGCAATGACACAGTTATTGTAAGCATTTTGGGCTAGTTTGCTACACAGTAGTCCACAGAGGATACATATTGGCTTCAGTACTGTTAGACTGTAGAATAACTAAGACATAAATTCTTCCTTTAGAACTTGTCAATGTATGTCTTAATCTGTAATTTTGTTCATATTAAAGGACTCATGACAGACCAAGTAAAAATGAAAACTTGAGATACATTAGAGGAAGATGTTACTCTGTTCTCTTAAACTGTCTTCCTAATCCTCATCCTGGTCCAAACCCTTGCCCATGCCCTAACCCTAGCCCTGACTCTGACCACTGCCCCTGCAGGGTCCTGTCCAACTAAAGCAACTTACCATGACTGCTCAAACTGAGAACAGACACACATAACAAGATGATCTTGGACACTAATCTCTGTAGACCTTAAGGTAGCTGAAGC
Organism: Perodicticus potto; assembly: GCA_963574655.1. NCBI lineage: Eukaryota > Metazoa > Chordata > Mammalia > Primates > Lorisidae > Perodicticus > Perodicticus potto. The sequence continues at coordinate 31,490 of CAUYRH010120819.1, read as the reverse complement.
ATGGGGTGGGATGGAGGGGACATCAGATCCACTTTTTTTTTTATTAAGTCATTTGTACATAGATCATGAATACATTTATGCCATTGTGGGATTCAATGTGTTGATTATTTGTACAAATTGCAGTGCTTACATCCTACTAATTAACATAGCCTTCACCTCATTTACCCAATTACAGTGTTCAGACATTTGTGTTCTTTACCTGATAGATTCAACTTGTACTTGCAATATGCTCACTAATTGTATGTTCTCAGACTAGGCCATTACCACATTGAACCCTAGATACCTCATTTGGAAAACAAGCTGGTTGGATTCGATATGTTCATTTTTAAGTACAAGGTTCAGGCTCTGGAGGACCCCCAAACCTTGCTCTAGAGCCTTGTGATTCTGAAAAGCTCCCCTCAAACTTGAAGACAAGTCGTCCCAGGTTTTCTGGTTGCCACGGGTCTTGACAGCTCCCTGGCGGCATCACTCTGGTAAAGGAAAGTATGTCATAAGCTGATGGGGGACAGTTTTCAGGCAGGATAATTGGAAAATGCCAGTTCAGAAGAAATTGAAAGCACCTCAAAAATGTAGATGGAAAAACTGCTGCAGCCCAGGCCAGCCGTGCCTGGAGCACAGCTATACACACTGTGCTGAGATGTGAGCCCCTCCCTGCCAATGGCACAGCCAAATTGGGTGCCCCTTTGTTTCTTCCTCGAAGGGAAATTCCTGGACACGAGACCTGTCACTTTGTTTCAGAATGTCATTATTTTTAGGTTATTTTGGTCCTTGGACTGTTTATCTAATAATGATGGGTTATGGCTGTCTCCCATGTGGCCTGAGGACCTCTAGGGCACTACTGGGTCCATCCTTGGCAAGTGCTGGCTGTGGAACTATGAGGCCCGCAGGGCCTTTCCACCATAATCCTTCTTTCAGTTTTATCCCAAGCTAGGGCACACACTGTTACCTCCCTGCGGGAGCTAGGAGCAGAGAAGTTCCCCAAGGGGTTATTCCAGCCAAACCCCTATTTATAAGCTGGATGATGCTGGAGCCCTCAGAAAGCAAATTGTTTAAAAAGAAGTCTTTTCAGCTTCTTCCAGATGTTACCAAGTCTAATGTGATCTTTACCCAAGGATGGGCATTTTCCTTTAGTTCTGATTCAGATCCCTCCCTGGTTGTAAGGTGAGTCAATGTCTATTACTGTGTGTTCGGCAATGGTGATGCAAAGTCGTCCTGTGTTATCTCTAATGACCATCAGGGAGTCTCTGGTGGGAAGGCGGGAGTCAGACAGGAGGCGGCATTTTATCTGATTTGTTTGGCCAATGCTCTCCCGTGACCATGATTAAAAGTGATGTTACCTCTGAGACTCGGGGAATCCTGCAAGTGGCCAGTCGGCAGCTCAGACTGTTGCAGAGGCTTCCCTTACATGTGAGCCCAGCAGGGAGAGCGTCTCACTGATCCCGCGGGTGGAGCAGAAGGTCACAGCCTCCCGGGAGCACTGAGTGCCATTTCCAGGCCTTCTGTGCCCATGTCCAGTTTCAGAAGACAAGTCTAATTCAGAGTTTAGGGGGGATGCCAGGTGCTCTCACTGCTCTGTCCCCATGTCCCATGCACTCTGACAGTGTGACTCCATAGGAGAAGCAATGGGATAAACAGGCCTTGGTGCCACTTACTGATTTATCACCGCTCAGATCCCAATCCACTCTTCATGGCTTTGCTTGTGACACTGGAGTGTTTTTTCATGCTAGCTTGCAGAGCCCCTGGAGGGACCCTGGAGGCTTTTCTTCCTGGTGCAGTTGTGGTATTTTTGGCTCGCTCCTGAGGTGCGCCTGGGCCCGCAGGGCACGGACACCCATCGGTGCCTCCCCCAACTGGCAGCATCTTGCAGGAGGCTTGGTGTCCTTGTGGTTACTGCTCTGCTGCCCGGCGGTCAGCTGTGGCCAACGACTCTGCCATCATGGGCTACGGTCACGTGCTGTAAGGGGGGGAGTCCTAAATCTCAGCCTCGGTGGTGGTGGGGACTCCTCTTCCAAGTTTGTTCCAAGTCTCTCTCTCAGACTTAGGATATATTTTAGAGCTCTCTTTAATTCCCTTTAAGTGGCTAGTCTCCCCCAAATAGTTTAAAATACTTTCTATCAGTGGTCCCCAGGGACTAGTTTCGTGGAAGACAATTTTTCCATGGACCTGAGGGGGTGGTTTTCATATGAATCTGCAAGCCATTGATATATGGTGGTCTCTGTGCAGTCAAACCTCTCTGCTGCCGATGGTGAGTGCTTGCAGCCACTCCCTGGGGCTAGCATCACCGCCCCAGCTGCCCCTCAGATCATCGGGTGTTAGATTCTCATAAGGAGTGAGCAGTCCTGATCCCTCATCTGCAGTTTACAGTAGGGTTTATGCTCCTGTGAGAGGCCAGTGCCCCTGCTGGTCTGACAGGAGGCAGAGGCAGTGACGCGAGCATGCTGCAAACACAGATGAAGCTTCACTCGTGTCCGCCCTGCAGTCTAGCTCCTTGGCTGTGGCCTGGGCTTGGGGATGGCAGCTTTCTATTAACCCTTCTCTGTTCATACTGCTGCATGCTTTCTGTCTCCAGAAGGGACCCCGACAGCTGCACCTTTTACCAAGATGTCATTAATCATAACAATAGCCACATGATGTAGGTGTTTTCATTAGCCCTATTTGACAGGTGAGGAAACTGAGGCTTAAGTTGTAGTCCTGAGGGTCCCAGTCAAGTTCCTGACCTCAGAGCAAATGATTTGGGGACCAAGATAGGCTCCTGGAGAAATTCCCAAGAATCCCTAAACGAGTCACCTTCCTATCAGCTTCAGTTTCTTTCTTTATAAAATTGGCATTTGTGTCCCCAGATGACTCCAAGGATCTTTGAGAAAACTGGGAGGAGAAGAGTTGCAAACGGTGTTTATGAATGTTCATGAGCCTGAGTGAAAGCAAACTGCTCCAGGCTGAGACCCGAGGCCTTCCGTGTCTGGCTGACCGTGCCCTTCTTTGTTTTTCCCCACTCCTAATGCATCTGGGCCTTCTGGGTCTCCTTGGACACATCAAGCCAGACTAACATTCCTGCTTCTAAGAGGGACTCCTGAACGCAAGCTTCATGTTATGATTTTGGAGTCCTGTGTCTCCTGTCCTATTTTCAACCAGCTTCAAGTGAGGTTATAGGAACTGCTGAATTGTCCTTCCCTTTGGGCGAGTGATCCTGGCTACCCTCTGTCAGGGCAGGGTCTGCCGGATAAGTCCTATGGAGCCTGGCTGGAGGAGGGGTGTCACTTGGGGTCCACCAGTGGTGCTCTGGGGAGGGCACGTTTCCTGGCTTTTGCGTGAGAGATTAAGCAAAAGGAAACCTGAAAAGGGCAAAAGATATTGGTTCATTCATTTTTCTGATGGTAGAGAGAGACTTCTTTTCCCCAACGAAATTGAGCTTCCTTCAGAAGAAATGAGAGAGAGCTTTATTTTATCTTTAGCCAGGCATTTGGAAGTGGAGCGTCTATGTTTTTCTGCAAAGGAAGAGAGAGCCTTAAAATATTGTAGGGCTAATGTCATTAAGATATGTTTTACCAAGTAATGCGCAACTTGAAAATGCACTGGGTTTGCCTTCTGATGCCCGGGGAGGGGCGGGCTGCTCCCTCTTGCTGTGTGGTCCCAGCAGCCGGGCTCCTGGCGAGATCCTGCCAGTACCCAGCACCGGCTGGTCTTCCGGGCACTGGCCTGGAGCTTTCAAGAGCTCAGCTTCAAACACTTGTCCTGTCACCTACCGTTTGATTCCCGGAGAAGTCCAGGAATATTTATTAGGGTGCTGGCTTCCTTATGTTTATACGGGATGATAATGACACCTACCTTCAAAAGCTGTGGGCTTTCAGCAAGACAACAGAGATTGCAGAGTAGCTACCTTGTGGCTGTTCCTTTCCCCTTCCCCGGGTTTCTCTTTGAGCTTAGCTGAGGATTTTCTAAAGAATGGGGTCCAGTGTATGGCTTTGTGGGCAATGCTTCCCAGAGATGCTTCCCAGTTAAGAAAGTATAGAGGATGGATGGATGGATGTCAGTAAAAAAGTAGCGCTGAATTTAACATGGTGTTGGGCACATGGTCAACATTCAAAACCACCTTTTTAAGAAGGCAAATAGTATTCTTTTGTATGAGGCAGTGAGCACCAACTTTAGTCACACTGCTTTCAGTAGAGAAGAGCGATTGTTTCTCAAAAACTAAAATAAAATAAAAAAAAATATATAAAAAAAGCTAGGCATGGTGAGTCACACTTGTAATCCTAGCACTGTGGGAGGCTGAGGCCGGTGGTTTGTCTGAGCTCAGGAGTTAGAGACCAGCCTGAGCAAGAGTGAGATCCTGTCTGTCTCTACTCAAAATAGAAAAACTATCTGGGTGTTGTGGCAGGTGCCTGTAGTCCCAGTTACTCGGGAGGCTGAGGCAAGGGGATCGCTGGAACCCAGGAGTTTGAGGTTGCTGTGAGCTATGACTCTATAGCACTCTAGCCTAGCCACAGAGTAAGACTCTGTAAAATAAAATACAACAATAAAATAATTAAAAAAAACCCTTTGCCACTGTAGAAACACTCAATAATTGTTAGGGATAAGCCAAATAGTACACAGGGTTTTCACTGCTCAGTCGACTGAGTACTCTGTTGCATTTTTGCTTGTTCCTTTAACAAATGTGCAAATATCTATTAAAATTTTCTATATTCATATCATACCTAATAATAATAATACCATTTTGCCTTTTTAAAAAGGTGGTTTTGAATGTTGACTATGTGCCAAACTCCCTGTTAAATTTTGCATTGATTACTTTTTGTACGTAATGTCAATGACCACCATTTATAGGGGGCTTCCTGTCTGCTGGGAGCTATGTCTGATGATTTACAAACACTGGCCTTGACTTTAAAGGAAATACTGACGATAGCTGTGTCATTTATTAAACACGTGCATGTGTGAACATGATATCCAATCCTTTTCATACATTATATCGATACAGATCACACCTGCCAATCACTTTCCTCTTTCTCCCTGTATGTTCTGGTCACATTGGAATACTTTCCAATTCTTGGAATGCACCATGCTCCTCTGACCTCAGGGCCTTTGTACTTGTGGTCCCATCTGCCCAGGTGTTTGCATGCTGCTTCCTTCACCCTGTGAAGACTCTAACCCCAATGTCTCTTTTTCAGTGAGCTCTTCTCTGATCACATCAACTCAAGTAACCCCCGTGCCAAAAAATTATTCTTTATTCTATCGCCCTGTTTTTTTTAACTTAAATTTTATTAAATCATAGCTGTATACATTTATGGGGTACAATGTGATGATTTAATATAGGATGCAAAATGTTTAACCCTGCTTTTAAATGTTATTTTTAGCCTGGTTTTAAAAGCAAACTTAATTTACAAAAAGTAAAGTTTTTTGAGGTGGACTTATCTGTGGTTTGTTATCCCCGACGTGTAAAGCTGAAAATGCCCTTAGAAAGATTTCTGCAAAAATGTGACAAGCTCCAATCAATTCTCAGGGGTTACCTTGATATAATATAATACCAATTCATTTCCTGTTGGAGTTACAGTGTATTTCCATAAACATAATTGAATTTGTTTTTTAAGAACACTAGCTGGATAGCCTAAGACTGGTTCCATTCCTAAATTCTGCCAATCGGTAGCTTGCAATTTATTGTCCTAGTGCCTCAGTTTCTTCATCTGCACAACATGAGGGTTGGGTTGGTTGATAACCACAGGTCCTTGTAGAATCCTCTTATAACTACGCATAGAGCTACCATTTATTGAGGTCTGAATATGTGCCACATACTGTGTCAAGGACTGTCCTTATATTATCTGATTTAATTCTTGCCCTGCTTCTAAGAGGCAGCTGAGTTAATGGGCAGATGTCCCATTTTACAGATTAGAAAATAGACACTCAGAAAAAGCAGACCTTGCCCTCCAAAGTCATTAACACAACTAGTAGGATTAGTGGATTAATAGCTTTTAGTCTCTATCCATAATTTCCTAACCATGTTGAAACATTGTCTTTTTCAAGACTTCTAGGGGTGAAGGCCTATCTTCTAGGTAGGAGGCTTACTAAGATTACTTTCAGAAGAATGATATCTCTCTAAGTTAGGAGTCTTGAAATTATTTATGGCTTCTGTGAGAACTAGAGGCTGAAGCAAGCAAAAGTCCAAATCAACTTGACGCTTACATCTGTTCTTCTGAAGTACCACAAGGCATTTCTTGTGGATTTGGATCACAGCGTCTCTAAAATTTGAATTTAATAACTTTTACAGCAACTTTTCAGAATTCTTGTCAATTAATTAAAATCTGTACTACTTTTGTGGAATCTTGACTTCCAAATTCTTTTCCTGCCCATATTTGCACTGTTTTTTTCTTGGTCTCTTTCAATAGACTCTACTCCTCGCATAGAACTACGCAATGTTCAACTCCATACTGGGGATATAGACCCCCCTATATTTAGCAGGTTGTATAGATTTAATTATACGTAATGCAGACATAGTTCAAATGTTTTTTGAGAGAGTTTGCTGTAATCTCTGAAATTAGATTTAAGTGTGAACACACAAAATTCAAGTATGTGCATACATGCATACATTTCAGTTTTCTCCCTGAGTTTTTAAAGACTTTCTCTATTGATTGGCCTAGTCTGGTGTATTCCAGAACAAATTTCTTTTTTTTTCCCCCTCAGGGCAAGGAATATGTCTTTGATTCTACATTTGGGCACTTAACCGACTTCTGTGTTTGCAGGAATGGCTAATTTGTGTTTGCTGACCTTGCGGTTGAAAGGACCTCAGAATTCACTTCATCCAGTGTGGCTCAACCTTGTCTGAGTACAGTAAGAATATTCTTGTGGCCTGAGTGAGGAATCATAATCTATAAGGAAGGTGCCTGGCAATCTGTTTTTAACATGACAAGTTATTTTTATCATTGTGCAGAATTGGGCAACATCTCCATTCTTACAAAAGGTATAGAAATCTCTTCCACAGCATCACCAATGATTTTTGATTTTACCTCTTTAGAGTGAAAAAACAGAGTGGCTTCCTCATTTTAGTCCACAGAAAGGAAGCTCATTATAAGGACTTAGAGTTCTTTTGGGAATCTCAGAGTAGGCAGGGAAGTACAGCCTAGCTTCATGGAATGGAACAGAGGCACTGTGCTCTTTCCCTGGGTCAAGTTCGTTTCCTTGTTTTGCTGGTCAGGTTTTTCATGCCTCCAGCTTGTCTGTAATAGCCCTTTGGCCTTGAGTCACCTCACTCTCCGTTCCTTCCCCAGAACCCAGTGATGAGTTTCAGGTTTCCAATTCATTTCTAAGTGATCACTCATAAGCTCAGCTCAGTTTTCTGAGCCAGATCACCCGAGATATCATCCCAGGCAATCTATGGATATGTTTAAAAACAACAGTCCACACATGGTCTGGAAAGGACAGAGTACAGTAATTTTATTATTTGATCAAAAGGGTGGCGCCTGTGGCTCAAAGGAGTAGGGTGCCAGCCCCATGTGCTGGAGGTGGCAGGTTCAAACCCAGCCCCGGCCAAAAGCGCCTGTGGCTCAAATGAGTAGGGTGCTGGCCTCATATGCCAGAGGTGGTGGGTTCAAACCCAGCCCTGGCCAAAGACTGCAAAAAAAAAGAAAAAATTTATTATTTGATCATTGCGATATTGGAACTGTATCTCCAGGTTGTAGTTAACATTTTTTAACTCACATACATATTCTAAAATAAAAATAATCACATACTTATTTACATAAATATTCATTAAACTTAATGTATTTCACATTAAATTTTTTAACTACAACCTGGAGATACAGGTTATGTAAATACGGCTTATTCAGTTGTAGACAAACACTCTAGTTGTAGAACTAGTGGTAGGCAAATAACTAAATAGCAGCAATAAACTAAAAAACTTTGAATAACAACAAGGTTTTGTGTAGACAGAATTCCCAGGATTTTTCACCCATTTTGACTTCAGCTTTGGGTCTCTACATGGCCCTTCCAGAATGCAGGTAGGTAGGAGAAAGGAACAGAGACAGAGGTCATAGTCAAGGTGAGACACGCTTTTCGTAATCTTCTGCTTCATTTAGGGTTGATCAGGTGGCTTTCCAGTTCTTATAGATCAAGTTATCAAGCCTGTTTATCTTTTTGGTCCCCATTTTCCAGTCTGGGTAAGTGGCCACCCTAAGAAAGAACACAGTGTGACCTGACACTGTTTTCATTGCCCAAGCTTTTATCAGGGGACTTGCACATGCATAATTTGGCCATCCCTGATACACTCATTGAGTGAAAGTTTAAATCAAAATAAAACTCCCTTCTGTCTGATCTCAAATTTTCGATTGTTCCAGGACATGTCACAGAAGCAGAGGCAATGTGATTTCAGCAAAAATAGTTGTTTCAGAAGCTAAGTGTCATGTCAAGAACTTCTGGAGGTTTTGGCTCTGAAAGCCCACATGACGTCCAGTGACAAGTTTATTTGAGGTCCCCATGATGAAAATGTTACTTAGAATGACTCTTTCTAATCTGGTCTGCGTGCTGATTGCCCTTTGCTTTTCTGCCCCTTTCTTTTTGCCTGTCCCTCTCCTGACTGTAGGCAGGAAAGGCTGAGAAGAAGGCCAGTCTCTAAAGAGTTAGATTTTCTTTTAGCTGAAAATGGTAGTGGATGTTAAAGCGGAAGCCTGCAGGGATGGATTTTTGGATGCTAAAGCTGAGATTTTAAATTATACAGACCTGTTTTACAGAGTGAGTGTGTGAATCTAGACAGTGTTTCACCCACTCTGTGTCTATGGGGAAGCTTACCTACGTCTCTATTTAGAGTCTATGTGTCCAGAGGGCAAAAGCCACTGGACACAAAGCAAAAGAGCATCACGCACTGGACTGCCTAATGCCAAGGAACATTCTATAATGGGTGAGCCTTTGACATAGATTTGTCTTATACAGCTTCCTGGGGGTGGGGTGAGGCTACAAAGAAATTTTACATTCCATTGTTTCATTTACCTTGCCTATTTTTAGAAATCTATTTTCAACTAGATTAGAAAAAGTTTATTAAAATCACATACATATTCTAAAATAAAAATAATCACATACATATTTACATAAATATTCATTACACTTAATGTATTTCACATTAAATCTACATATATTACTTTGTTTTGCCTTTTAACATATAATTAAAAAAACCCTTTTTCTCTACCAGGGTTTTTGACATTATAAAGGGCAAGGAAAGGGTACAGCTTTTCCCCAGGTTAGTTAATTGTTCCCACACTGCACTGTAAGACCCATGAGGGCAGGAAATGGGCCTACTATGTTCTTTGTATCCAGCACAGTGTGTCTCATTCATCAGATGCCCACTGAACGCTTGGTTAGATGAATCATGGCCATGGGCCATGGCTGCAATTTGGAGAGGAGGAGGAGGAAGGACACTTTGAACAAGAGCATGAAGATGGGAGCAACCTAATTGAAACAGAAGGGGGGGGATGGGGGTGTCTGGAAATACCATTGTATAGCCTGGGAAAATTAGGCCATAGAGGGTTTTAACAGTCTGCTTGTTTGACAAGACAGACAAAAAAAGATCTACAGAAGTTCATGAACAAGAAGATAATGAGGAATACTTTCAGAAAAGAGTATCCTGCTGAGTTATGCAAAAATGAGTTGGAAGGGGCAGAAAGACCATTTCTTATTTTACGAGTTAATGACTAGACCAAGGTGGTGGTAGTTGAAAAGGACCTAAACACCATTCTAGGGGACAGATACTAGGAAATGGTGACAGGATAGAAATAAAGGGCTGGAGGACAAGTAGGATGTAAAGTCTGGGAGACTAAAGGAATGGAGCTGGTGTGGAAGGAAAGGGAGCCACTGGGAAGGAAGCCCTTTTGGAAGGGTGGTCTCAGGAAGGCAAGTGCCCAGCTCAGTTCTTTCTTCTTCTTCTTTTTTTTTTTATTTTAATTAAGTCATTTGTACATAGGTCATGCATACATTTATGCCATCATGGGATTCGATGTGTTGATTATTTGTACAAATTGGAGTGCTTACATGCTACTAATCAACATAGCTTTTGCCTCCAATTTATAATCAGCTCGGTTCATTCTTGAAGCAACGGCAGGATGTCCATTTGTGGTGGTTGGATTTTCACAAGCTGGGAGAAGTGAGAGGCCAGGGTCGGATTTATAGAATGAAGAAATCTTAACATGGCAGTGACAGATCAAGTCATGCCAGGGTAGAGCCAGTTAAGCAGTAGGCAGGAATCTCTGGGGCCTGAACGAGGCAGGAGGGCAGTTGTTGGTTAACTTGGGTGAAATTCACCAGTGAACTTGTTGAGATTAAGGGGCATTTGCTGTTCATCTTTGCACACCCAGCAGGAAGCACCAAAAACTCACTGAGAGTAGGAGTACTCAAAAAAGGAATGTCGTCCCTGCTTGCAGTGTAATCAATCCATGGTACTCTGAGAAACTCAAGAGGAAAAATGTGTGATGCTATCAGATATGGGAACAGAATTTCCCTTTTAGCTACAGTGATCATCCATTGCCTTCTTCCTCCGTGTATACCACCGTCTTGTTCTACGGAAAAGGCTAAGCAAGATATTAGCACAGCTCTGATGTGTAGGCCGTTTGGGGTATAAAAGAACCAAGGCAAGTGTCTGCATTCCATTTTTTTTAAACAAGTAAAACAAACTCAACAGCAAACTTATTTTCTTGGTGCTTGTAAGCCTAAAGAAACTCCTGTCCTAGACTGTTTGTAATTAAAATGGCAGAAGGTTCTGCGCCAGCCTGCTCCTCAGCCTGCATTGTTCTCTCTTTGTTGGTTGGCATCCTTCCTCCATCAGGCAGCCTTAAACAAACCAATCTTCTAATTTATGGTTTTTAGGAGTGGCCATTTCCGTATACGTATGTGTGAATGAGAATAGCTAACAACCCTAATGGCATTCTCTAACAGACTACGATCATCTCTACTTTCAAATCACACTGATTTTTTGAAAAAACATGAGATCGTTTTTAAAAAAGTGGAATTTCTGTAAACACTCTCTTTATTAACTCTCTGTATATCCTGTCAAATAGATGTTGGCAATGTCTTTGCTTGTGGCATTCCTAAAGTCAAGAAGCTGCCAGATTTTTTTTTTTTTCTTTTTCCTTCTTCCTTCTTCCTTACCAGGCTCTGAGGGGACCCAAAGAGTGTGTGTTTTGTATAACAGCCATCTTGGGTGGATGAGAAGTATTAAATGGGGCCTTTCTTTGCAGGTAGGTTGGCAGACAAAATACTGCTGGCAAAATGGATGATTTCAGGCTCAGCCTAGGGCAGGAAAGCCCATTTGAATTGCTTATTCATTCTTCTTTCAAGGGCTGGAGTCTCAAGGTTCTACTCAGCACCCAGTGAATTGGGAAGATTTTATTTGCTGCTTCTCGAAGATTTTTTTTTTATTTGTGCAAAAGCAAAATCAAGAAGTTTATTTTTTCTTTTTCTTTTATCTTCCACTTTTTTTCTTCTTTGACAGAGAGTAGATTCAGAGCTCAAAGCCCTTTGACTTTGGGGCTTGGCACCTCTCCACAGGGCCTGCTTGTCCTATCTGTCTCTGTATTTATATTGCTGTGGACACCCTGGCTTCTTTCTTCCAAACACCATGTGATGCTCTCAGCTCGGATTTGGCAGCTGTCCCCTGGAGGGCTCCCATGCTCAGAGGCTATGTTGAGAGGTGTAGTGTGTTAGGGAGCTGAAAGAGAACTGCTTCTTCAGGCCAGGCTTCTCCCTGGACTCTGCACCTTGCTCTCTTTTTTCTTTTCTCCCATCTTCCTGACCAAATGGGCATGATGAGCACCATTGGAGGACCTGCATGATTGCATGACACATGGCTGCAGTATCTCCAAATTGGGGAGGAATCACATGATCCGTAATATATCATAATTTGAATGCATCTGAGAAGCCAAGCTTCCCTTATAAATCCTGCTTTACAGAATGGAGTGTGTATATGGGGTGAGGAGGGATAGAAGAAGGCACTCTCAGGTTGTTGTTTGATCATTCATTCATTTGATGTAAGTTTACTGAGTACCCATAACTGAGCAGCCACTGGGGATTCAGAGGAAAGCATGATTCCATTGGTAGTATGGTATAGTGGACTAAAGTCTAAGGGGTTGGGGGATTTAGCCTTGGGGCCACACATGGGCTTCTGAATCCTTGAGCGTGTCCTTTTGACTGAATCCAAATTCTATAGAACAAATCCTTTCAATAAAGGGATTCGTTCCGTGAAGTTCGGATTTGGTCAGGGGTGGGGTGGGGGTGACCCTTGGGCATCTCAAGGGCCACACGTGAGGCCACAAGTTCCCCTACATTGTTTCTCAAGAGTGATGGGGATCTTGCCGGGTCAACCAGGTGAGGTGGGGACAGATTCCAGGTAAATTGAATAGTGACAGGAAAATCATAAATAATGAAAATGATTACATTTTCAGGGGGCAGTGAGTTACCTAAGAAGGCCGGAACATCCAGCACATGGCGAGAAACAGCCGAGGATTCTGTTAGAGAGGTGAGTGGTCATCAGGCTGTGAAGGGCCTCACATGCTTTCGGGAGTTTGGACTGCAGTCTGCTGTCAGGGGTGCTCTCACTTCCATTTTTTTTTTCTGTAGAAATTATTTTATTTATTCCATAAGAGGTTATAGCAGTGAGCACAGCTGTACTGTGCCTTCAGAAAAAGTCATAATATTTGCTATAAGCTGTATCTATAAAGCTTGGAAAAAACCCTACCTTAAAGGCTGACTTTAAGAAGAGAAATAAGAAAATGCAGTAACATTTCTATAGTCCTCTATATTTTAAAAGACATGTCCACATACATTGCATTTAAAAAAAAAATCTCTTAGTACTCTTTGTAAACTAAGTATTTGATCATTACCCTTATTTTATAAATGCGTAAACTCATACATACATTAAGACTCTTAATTGAAATTGCTTATCTAGTAAAAAGAGTCTCATTTCCATTTTTAATCAGATGAGTCAAAAAGTCAGATTTGCATTTTAGAGGCTCTTGGCAGCAGCTCTGAGGTGGACCCAGAAGGGCGGGACGAAGACTGGGGGCGTTTTCCTAGACCAGGTGAGAGAGGAGGCATTAACGTTCTCGTCTGTGTGTTTTTATAAAGAACCACTGATGCTTCTGCTGCATGGCAGGTTCTGTGAGCATGTGTGGACAGGTAGTAAGAGACTGTCCTAGCTAGTAGGTGACAAATGGCTGGTTATCTGGGGTACCATGGTGACCAGTAAGTCCTGGGGAGCAGGCTGATGAGAGGCCACTGGGGTTTTCTGGTGCGGGGTTTCAAAAGTCTCAATGGTGAGGATCCAGCCACCTTGCTAAGTTCAGCATGTCAGCCTATGGGGGAGTCCCTTGACCTAGATAGCATGACAAAGCACTCCGTTTTCTGTGTGAGCCTTTGAACATCTTTGAAGTCAAGAGGATTTTCCCTCTGCCACAGACAGAATGTCATTCCTCCTTTATGTGCTTTGTCATTAGACTGTATGGAGTATCTCTTCTTGGCAAAAACCTTAGTTGCACTTGGCCGGAAGCCACTGTTGTTACATTTGGTGGATACAACTGGTGCTCTATCAAGCCTGAAGAACAAAAGTAATGATAACTGTGATGCCAATTGATTGAGAAATGGTATTATCTTATGCAAAATTAAAGGAAAGGACCTCTGGCATTGTGCTTTGATGGTCAAATAGATATTTGTTGTAGGATTATAAAGAGGTTGAATGGTGTTACCAGGAAGAATGAAATGTTCTGTTTTGGTAACTAAATGGGAAAAGGAACAAGGCAAATATGGTCCTTCCCAAATTCATGACATTGTAGTTATGTGAAAAAAGATGACTAAGTGGAAGGAATACTGGACCCACTCTCAGGAAATAGTCCTGTCCTACGTATGTTATTGACTTGTGGAGTGAGTCACCGATCCTTTGTGCTTGAGATATGGCAGCTGCCTTTTAAGGAGAATGACAAAAAGACAGGAAATGTCATTTTAATGCTTTCAGTAGTAAGGATTAGAAATCCAGGCCAATCCAGCTAGTGAGAGTGCTGTTCACTTCTGTAAGTAAATTATCTTGATCTGTGAAGTGGGATTAATATCTACCTTCTTCCATATGTAAAGTGATAAGCACATTACCTGGCATATACTGACAGATAATATAGATAGCTATAGGTATAGATATAGATATAGATAGAGATAGAGATATAGACATAGATATAGTTGGGTGTTTTTCGCCACTCTATTTACATGGGCGCTCCAGTGAGCCAAGTTTCAATTATATGACTAGTTGCCTGTTTTATGACCACAAATTTATATGGACACTGACCATATAACTCTTTGAACTGCAAGAAGTGGAACCAGGTAAGAATGTCATAGGCTCAGTTAAAAAGCTATGATGGTGGGCAGCGCCTGAGGCTCAGTGAGTAGGGCCCCATATACTGGAGGTGGTGGGTTCAAACCCAGACCCGGCCAAAAAAAAAGCTATGATGGGAAGGGAGGGGGGTAGGTTGATAGAGGGAGGGTTAATAGGGGGACCACACCTATAGACCATATTGCAAGTACAAGTTGGATCTATCAAGTGTAGAACACAAATGTATTAACGCTGTAGTTGGGTAAAAGAGGTGAAAGCTATGTTGATTAGTAGCATGTAAGCCCTCCAATTTGTACAAATAATCAACGCATCGAATCCCATAATGGCATAAATGTATGTAAGATCTATGTACAAACAACTTTAAAAAAAAAAAAAGCTATGATAATTGCAATGGAAACTACCTGAAACTCATACATCCTGTAATCAAGAATAGCCATACTTCCAGCATGGAGTATAGTTATGGATTGCTAAATCTGGGATCACTACTCTTTAGAATTAATCCGAAGGCAGGGATTCCTAGGTTAGCTCTGGAAACTAACTTCGCGTTCTAAGGCCTAAACTCTCTCTGGTCAGGGCTTGCCATCAGTGGCCCCTACTGCCTACAGACAGGTTAAAGTCCCAAGTCCTCAGCATAACATTTAAGGCTATCCATGGAAGATCTCAGCCTTTCTGCTCTCTCAGCTATCATTAATTTACTTATCACATCCAGTACCCCAGCCATACCAGAGCACTTACCCTGTATCAAATGTGTCAGACAATTTTAGTCTCTGCAGGTGTATGGAATGTTCTCCCACCTGCTATTGGCCTTAACCTCCTACCCAATCTATTGTACTTTATTTTTTTTTCTTTTTTTTTTTTTATTGAATCATCGCTGTGTACAATAATTCAATCATGGGGTACAGTGTACGGGCTTCAGATACAATCAGAGATATTTTCATCAACCTGATTGGAATTATTGTACACAGCTATGATTCAATAAAAATAAAATAAAATAAAATAAAAAAGAAAAAAAAAACATAATGACTGACCCGCTATGTTCTGCTGTTGAATTATTTTTTTTTCTAGGACATGCCCCCTAACTATTAAGAGGATAGAGAAGGGGGAATTACTAATATGATTGCTTTGAAAGGTGTACACACACACACAAAACTAGCAAGAAAGAAACAAAAGGAAAACAACAGTGCCTGTGGCTCAAGGGAGTAGGGCGCTGACCCCATATACTGGAGGTGGCAGGTTCAAACCCAGCCCCTGCCAAAAACTGCAAAGAAAAAAGAAATGAAAGGAAAGAATCTATCTCTATTACATTAAGTAATTCTACGTTTAAAAGAAATTATACTTTTTTTGATGTTATACTTTTTATATAATTAACATTTTCACTTTGAAGTGAAGTTGTAGTTGAGCTCAGATTTGCAAGTAAAACAGACACTTTGAGATTCTCTTCCAGTGATAAACTGTAAGGCTATGGTAGACTTTGTTGAACTGTTAATAGCAGAATCTCTGACTCTGCTTTGCCAATAACCTGACTTAATAATAAGTGAAAACATACAGAAAAACAGAGATGTGGTAAAAGAAAAAGAAAAAATATGCTTTTTTCCTTCAAATACTTCAAAATAAAGCTCTTCCCGCAGACTTATCCATGTCTATGGAGAGCCAGGGCTGCCAGCCACTGGTGGTCTCCTTTGATACTGAGAACTACTCAAAATACCTCATTCAAATCATGAGATGACTTCATGTATTTTATAGAAATACATTCTCTGAAAGCAGAGAAGTCCGGAATTGGCTTTACAAAGGGATGAAATAGTGTATGCAAAAATAGCTCAAAAAGAATGCGAGACTTTTTGGATTGCACGAGGCGTGGATTGTCTGGGGCGAATCTTCCTAAGTCACTGCTGATCCACGTGTGAGAATCTTTGGCAAATTGTCTCGAGTGACAATTGACTCTCTGCTATGTAACGATACTTTATTAAGGGACATCAAGGGTCGTTTCCTCAGCACATTCTGTGTACGTGGCATTGCATCCCGTGTGCTCGGGGTGGGTCTGTGTCCACTGTTGCTCTTCACGGCAGAGATCTACACACTTACCCTGTGTGCATTTGTTCCCATTCCAGAGTGAATTTGATGTGTGAGTTGTCAGACTGTAAAATCCTGCCAACATACAGAGAGAAATACACTACCGTTACAATTTCTTTCCAAGATCACAAAACTGCTTTATGTTTTAGTCACCAAGAGAAACCCCACGGTACCTACAATCAGGTCTGATTAAACAAACGGGCTGTGCATTTGTAATTAAGCTTGTGCACAAACACTACCCACTACCTGTGCGCTCCTTGTAAGCCTGTTAACATCTCAAATGTCTCCTGAGATCCGCTGCCCTTTTAACTAACGATAAAGCCACCTGCCTCCCCTGGGAAGGTGGGGTGTCTGAAACAGCTGAATGTTTGCTTTCAGGCTAAATGCCTCTCCTGCTTGCTGGTTTAGCTATTGATTGTGCTTTAGCTTATGACTGCTCTGCCCTGAGACTTCTCCAAGGATTATGATACATATAACATTTAGTCAGCAGACCCCAGGCCCGCAGCCCTTAGACTTTCCTGAGTGGCTTTTGACTGATTGCCTTTGAGTTCCTTTCAAGAAACAATGAGAGTATAGGCCTATGGGATAGTAATCTTTTCTAGTTTAAATATGCTTCCAATCCCTAAAGTGACTGATGCCTTTCAAACATACTTTCTTTACAATTATAAGTCTTGAGCAGTTGCAACTAATTCACAACAAAAAACAATGCAAACTTCCAGTGAGAAATCCCCTGATTTCCAGTATGAACATGGAAGAGGAACATAATAACTTATCTCTTTTTTGCATACTATGCAAAAGCAAACAAATAAACAGGAATAAAAATGTATTTCCCTGAAATTTGAAATGTCAATCACAGAAGGGGTATGAAATACAATAGAAGCCTTGAAAGGAAAAGAGATCAGGATGACAGAGCAAATGCCAAGGAAAGGCCGGTAAAAATGCACCTCAGGAAGGCATGAAATGTATGCAGACCTGGGCAAAACATTCATTATTTGCCTTAAACGAGAGTTGCAGTATCCAGAAGGAATAGGCAGAGATCAATCAGAAGCTGCTTAGGAAGAAGCTACAGCAAAGACTCCCAGAGAAGGGTCACATAAGCCAGGGATGCAGATTTTAGAAAAGGCAACAAATCATTCTATCCGTGAGGGAAACTCCTACAAATAAGTAGGCCTGGAAATACAACTCAGTCCTTGCCGAGCAATATAGAAGTTGAAGAGAATCCATTCGTAAATACTAACCAATAATCTTTGCTAGAAAAATGATACCTCAAAACAGAAAATTCAGCAAGCTTTATCATAATCTCAAAAGACCAAAAGTATAATTCTGGAAAAAATAAATGTATTAAGTTCTTTAAAAAATATCTATTCATATTTTTAAAAGGGATTTTATTTAAGAAACATGATAGCATACTTCCTAGAAGAGTGTACATAAAACAAGCAATAACAACATTATACATTTATAATCATGAACGCTCAGGTAGCTAATGACAGTCAGGAGCAGATGAACCACATTCATGAAGGAATCAGTTACAAAGTGAAACGTATGACTGCCCATCGGTATAGTTGGTAGTTCCGTGCACCCAGTTGTACAACTGCAGTCATCTGGGACACTGAGACAGACTACCTAAGCTTTCTGATGAGATCCGTCAGAAACCACAGTGACTTATTATTACATATGCAGTTGCCCAAAGAGCTAAGATTCCAAGACATACTACCTTTTACAAATGCAGGTGTACTGCCAAGACATCTCTGTCTTTATTAAGGAAGTTTAAATATTTTACATTGAAAACCAGGGAAGCTGATGGTTTTACTCTTAGTCTGAGGCTAAAAGCCTTAGGACCCAGTGAGTTCAAAGACCTGTGAGCTTGCGATTCTGATGTCTAAGGTGGGAGAAGAACAAGCTGTCCCAGCTTTCAGAAAGACAAACTTGCCTTCTATATTTGCTCTCTCCAGGCTCCTGGCAGATTGGATGGTGTCTGCTGACACTGAGGGCTGATCTTTCTCACCTAGTCACTGCAATTTATATCCCAATCTCCGTTGGATTAAATGCCTACACAGACACATCCAAAGTAATGCTTTACTGGGTTTCTGGGTATTCTTTAATTCAATCAAAGGGACGCCTAAAGTCAAGTGCACAGGTTTACCCCTTGTCAACTTGGCACCCATGAGTATTTCCTTAAACCATGCTGATTTCCAAATGAGACAATAACAGGTACTGTTCCACCTAACATGATACAAATATAATGATTGTGATTAGGGGGAGATTTGATTAATAGATATTAAGATGTTAGATGTAAGGGATTTTGAACTTTTGGGATGTTAACATTCAGTACTAAAGAGTTCAGGAAATTGTGTCATTTGAGATTGTGATCCAAACCCCAAATTCAGACCAAACACTTTACCGTGACTTAAAAAAGTACCAAATATAATTGTTTTGATGAAAGAATAATGAATTTGCAATGCAAGGACTTATGAAAACTAGGCCAAGGCAACAGTGGTTGTCCTGAACACAGTAGAGCATGAAAAAGAAAGAATAAAAAAAAAGAACTAGAACAAAGTGGAATGAGAACATGGAAACCAATATGATTAATACAGCAAAAACAATGACAATGAAGGAAAAAAAAGATTAGAAAATATACACAATCACAGGAAGCAAGAAGAGTCAGTACTTATGGAATTGGAGTTTCATACAAAAACAAAGTACTTAAAGGTATTTAAAATCGGGTACAACATGGTGTGTAAGGAAAGACTTTGCATCTTTGTGTTTACCTAGATGGAGTTGAAATGCATTTTTCTTAGTAAAGTATCACAAGAATGGAAGAAAGAAATAGCCCATGTACTCAATTATAATGTGAAACCTATATATAAACAAACTACATGCTCACATGAAAGTAAAACACAAGTAGTCTAGCGAGGAGTGGAGAGCAGAGAGGGGAAAGGGAGAAGAGGAGGGGTGATTGGAGAGATCCCACCTAAGTGCACTATGGGAGGGTGTCCAGCACGCCCCCTGGTGGGCGGGATCCCACCTAAGTGCACTATGGGAGGGTGTCCAGCACGCCCCCTGGTGGGCGGGATCTCACCTAACATGCACTATGTGAGGCTGTCCAGCACGCCTCCTGGTAGGTGGTATCTCACCTAACATCACTATGTGAGGGTGTCCAGCACCCCCCTGGGTCAAGGGCTCAACTACAACGGGAACTTGACCTTAGAAAGGAAAACAATGTCATCTAAACATATGTACCCTTATTATCCATCTGAAATTAAAAAGAGAATAATGTAAATAAATGATAAAGATAAAATAAATTTAAAATTACGAGAGAAACATGAAACTTTTAGTAAAAGCATCACGTTATTTTTTTTGATTTTGTGGTCTGGTCCTTGCCAACCCTTTCAGTTCTGGGTGTGTTGTGGAGCTTTCCGCTGCCCACATAAGCACTGCTCTCAAACTGATTCTGTACTTATGACTGTTCTCAAAAGAAGGCCTCTGGACTACATGAGTTTCAGATACACTAACTCCTTGATCTGTTCATGTAGATCTGTATTTCTCCTCTTAATAAATAGTAAAGGCATATATTTTATCATTCCTTATTATCCTTTTATAAGCAAACCATAGTATAAAGCTGTGGGATAGTTACAGTCTAATTTTCTAAGGTAGAGATGAATTTGTCACTTTAGTATAAACCTCAAAGGAAAGGCCAGATTTTATGGAAATTATTATTTTCTCTCATTGATTCATATAATAACAGATATTTGTTTATTTATTTTGGCTTTTTATTTGGGGGTGGTGGTGTGATGGTGCATACAATTCAGTTACATCATTTTCCTTTGTAAGGTAAAGACAAGCTGCCTTTGAACTTTTCACCAGGAAGTGTGCCCTGTATCCCTCCATTGCACCTGTTAGGTGGAAGTTTACAAAATGCTCCCTCCCTTCCCCCTCCTCCTTTCCTTAGAATCGTGGTTTTCTCTTATGTGGCTTCAGTTGCTCATCTACTAGTTTCAAAATGGTATTTAGCAGGTAGGATGCTTGCTTTTCCATTCTTGGGGCACATAAGAGAATATTCTCCTAATCCATCTAGGTAAATACAAAAGATATAAAGTATTCGTATTTTTCATGGCTGAATAATATTCCATGGTATACACATACCACAGTTTATTCATTCATGGGTTGATGGGCACTAGGGTTTTTACTTCTTTGCAATTATGAATTGAATTGCTGTAAATATATAAGTGCAAGTTTCCTCATGATAAAGTGATCTTTTTTCTTCCGGATAGATACCCCACAATGGGATTTTGTGATCAAATGGAAGGTCTACTTTTAGTTCTTCAAGGATTCTCCATGCACTTTTGCAAAGAGGCTGTGTTAGTTTGCAGTCCCACCAACAGTGCAGAAGTGTTCTCTTCTCTCCACACCCATGCAAGCATCTACCCATGTAGCTGTGGACCATGTGATGTGGGCTATTCTTCGTGGGTTTGGGTGATATGTTAAGGTGGTTTTGATCGGCTTTCTATGATGATTAGGGAGGATGAGCATTTTTTTCTTGTGTTCCTTGGACATTTATCTGTCCTTTTGGGAAAACATTTATTGATGGCAGGCTGTGTGATGCTTTCAGCTGAGCAATTAAGAAAAGATGAGTTAAACTAGCCATGGCCCTGAAATTTATGGCACTCACCCTCTCGCAGGAGGTGGAAATAAAAGGAATAATTATACAGCTCAGATATTTAAGCAGTATAGACATGAATAAAGAAAGGCCAGCTCACAGATTATTAAAGTTCTTATACCTTAGTTGGTAGAGTGGATGAACAGGTGCCCACTGAGCAGTCTCTGCTCCCACCCTGCCCACCTGCCATCCACCAGCTAAAACAGTAACCCTGGCACAGAATCAGGTTTCCAGCACCCAGCTCCATTCTGCACACTTACTTTGATTTTATGGGTAAAAGTGAATAGCACTCAGCTACCCTCAAATCCTTTCTGCCTGACTGGCTCTGTCACTGTATTCAAGTGAAGTAAAGGAGTAGAGACACCGTATTCCCTACGTGGTCTTCTTCCTCACATGGGGAATGGGGGAGGACGAGGGGTCGTCCATCAGAGAGGAGCAGCCTGTAGGGCCACCTGCCAGCTCTCCTCTACTACTATACTTATACCCAGGACAGAGCGGGGGACTCGTAAAGAAAGATGCCCTGGTCACGGGGATGGAACAGGAACCCCAGGGGCCAATGGTCAGAGCTCGTTGACCCCCAAATGACAGTGGACAGCCATTGCCAGGTAACATTCCCTACCATGATTCAGTGGGGGAAGCCGTGGCTTCCTGGAATATTATCCCTGAGAGAACAGAGGTGAGATCACAAGAGCTGTGGGTATAGTGTTAATGGGGGGAAGCCGGGGATCTAGGAAGCAGTTCAGGTTCCATGCAGAGAGAAAATTCCCAAGGGTTTGATTTGGAACATATTAGAATGGGGAATGCTGGTAAAAAGTCCCCCTTTAAACCACGTCTGTTAGTTTTCACCTTGTAATGCAAGTAAGTTAAACTACATCAAAGGCCTTCCTTCTTCACCAATAGCAAAATGAATTTCTTAATATAAATGAGTGCTAATTACCTCTCTTATCTACTTCACATCTCTGCCCTGAAGGATTACGTTGAGCATAATGAGATGTTGCTATAAATGATATTTTGTGATTTAGTCAATGATACAGACTCTGAATATACATATAATAAAGTGTTATATATAATCAGGTCTAAAAACAAATTAAATATAATTGCTATTGATTCTGCAGAAGCTGAGAAGAGTCAGAACCAGCTATACCTTTGCTAACATAAAGAGAAATAATCTGCTTATAGATATTGTCACCTAACAGCCATCGTTTTAATGAGATTGTCATTCAAAGCATATTATCTGTTTCCCGTGTCAAAACACAGTGTAGAAAAGGACTTTACTAAACTCAAGACTGCAGATTCGAACCAAAGATCAAAAAACTGTTGCTCTAAAATCATCAAATAGTTTGGGCAACAATGAATTTATGCTGCAAGTTATCATTTCTTAAATGATACTTTATACACATGTAAACATGTATTGTGTATTACTGAGGAATGTATTTGAATTTTGGTTGTACATGTTATTTTTGTTGCTGTACAATTTGTTACATGATTTGAATATCACCTGGTAATTATACATTACTAAATGTATAATTCCTGGTCGGAATTGTCATTCTACAGAGTACAGCTCTATGAGCATTCGATAATCTTTTCCAAGTTAGGGTGGCCAGTGGGGACTTCCCTGAAGTAGTGATGAGTCAACTGCAATATAAGAATGATTAGAAAGAAAAGCATTCCTGCTTTAAGCATGAGTGAAGTGTAGTGTTATGAAAAGCAACAGGTTGTGTTCAAAAAACTGAAAGGCAGCTATTGGGCCAGATGGAGTGGAGTGAATAAAAGATTGTATATGTTGAGGTTTTGAGCAGTAGCTAGAGGGCAGTCCATGAAGAAAGTCAGAGGCCATTGTGAGGAATAGAGTTTACATTGATGCAGAAGCCATTAAAAGAATTTTACGAGTGTGGCAGGACAATTACATTTGGATTTAGAAAATATAAATATCGGTCTGCTTATAGTGTGGCCAACAGGAAGAAGACAAAGGCACTATTGGAAGAGCAGGTGTTAAGAGGACTCTGTGCTCCTAGCAAAGAAAGGGATAGCTAAGGCAAAGCTATTACTGCAGCAATGGAGTAACCGATTAAGATGTGGAAAATGCAGCAGGATGTGTAGATGAGTTACATGTGCAGGGTGAGGAAGAAAAAAGAACACTGGACAGTGTCGAAAGACTCAAGTGTAGCTTTAATACCACGCCATGTGGTAGTTCCCTTCTCTTTTCTTTCGGTACTATTGAAGAAAAATGGAATGCTCAAGATATTGTTGCTGAAATCTACAGGATCCCTTCAGAATCACCTGGGAAGCATCATGGTGTAGGGTGGGGTCTGGGCCTGGGAATAATCCTAAAAGCACCTTGGGAGTGCTAACCGACAGCTAGGTGAGGACTATTGACTTAGTGAGGGCCGAAATGGGGTGGTAATAGAAATGAAATAGGCAGCAAAGTAGAGACATTTTACAGGTGATTAGAATGTTACATAACTTTTAAAAAAATGCTATTCTTCCTGTCTCTATCAATAAATTAAGTTCACTTATTCTTTGGTAAAAATGTCCTTCAAAGACAGATTTACTTGAACCTACTGAGCATAGAATACACTTTAGAATTGTTGTCAATTCACTAAAATCTTGCCTCTTCTTTGATTTCTCCATTTTTTAGGGTAATAAGAAAAATTTCATTAGCTTGATTCTGATTAGTGAAGTTGTTAATACTTGTCATCTATGAGTTTCTGAGTTTCTAGCCATTCAAAAATAATAGTATGAACACACATTCTTTGTTTTTTTTTTTTTGAGAGAGAGATTCTCACTTTTTTTGCCCTCAGTAGAGCGCTGTGGCGTCACAGCTCACACAACCTCAAATTCTTGAACTTATGTGATTCTCTTGCCTCCCCCTCCCAAGTAGCTGAGACTATAGGTGCTTACCACAACACCTAGCTAATTTTTGTGGCAGTTGTTTAGCTGGCCCGGGTTGGGTTCGAACCCACCACCCTCAGTGTATGTGGCTGGCGCTGTAACCACTGTACTACAGGCACTGAGCCTGAACACACATTCTAAACGATATTATAGATCAGAAGATACGTGAGGAGAAGAGAATGCATGTGTATATATACATGTGTATAAAATGGAGAGAGAATCTACTAATGACTTATTAATACAAATTTAGCTACAGAGACTATAATATCTTTCAGCCTCGGAAGGTGAATATTAAAAACTGGCATTTATTCACATAATGATGGCACATCAATTTATTCTCTATATTTGGGGAGATTGTTTGAATAAATACTATAGACTATGAGCCCTTCAAATTAAAACAAATTCTTTCTACTGGAATTGGTAACCAGTTATAGTTAGTTTTAAAATACCAACGTTCTCTTCAGAAATATTTAGGAATTATAAAGCTGCACCAATAATTATAAAAATCTTAGTTATCTCATAACAAGTAAAAATATCAGACTCTATCCGATAGCTGCATGAAGCGTATTCTCTGCTCTCAGAAATACTAAGGAAAGACTGGTAAATAAATGAAATATTAAACTTATAGAATTATCTGTAATGTGAAAAATCTGCAGGTAGCTCACATAATTTTGTGCTTCCCATTCTAACAATATAAACCACAAAAGAGCAGGAAGCAGAACCTCACAGTTTGGGGAAACTGGGTCTCCCTCCTGATAGCTGAGGGCAGGAGCTATGTAATGATAAACGGGCTGGTCCTATGCTCTAAGTACTGAAATACGTGCCTGTTATACATGACGTTGGTACCCATAAAATGTTTTAGAGAAGATACTATTAACCATGTTTTAGAGAAGACAAAAAAATAAGGCTTAAGAAGTACTCCCCAACAGAAATATAAAATGAGCCACAAAATAATTCACATATGTAATTTTAATTTTATTGGTAGTCACATTTTAAAAAATTAAAAAGAAATAAGTAAAATTAATTGCAATAAACCATGTCATAAAATCATATACACAGGGTGACCATAAAGTTTGTATGAAATTTAAAATAGAGTGCAATTTAAAATTGTACACAGACTTATGGCCCTGTGTGTGTGTATACAAAATACAATCATTTTAACATATACTAAATGTGAGAACAAATTAACGGTATATATTACGTTTCTTTTTTTATGCTAAGTTTTTTATATATTTTATACTTCTAGAGTATCTCAATATGAACTAAGTACATGTCACATACTCAATAGCCATATGTGGCTACCACGGCTCAGATTTAGAAATTTTAAATAAGTTGTCCAAAGTTTAACTACTGGAAAAAGAAGGAGGTGAAATTTAAACCTGGATGATTTAATTCTAGAACATTAATTCTTAAATACTATTCTATATTCTGCTTACGAAGATGTGATCCTAGATTTATAAATTTAACTTGAGATGTTCTTATTCATATAGAACTTTTAAAAATTAAAGAATGTATGTCTTTATCTCACAAGCAAAGAAATGCTCTTAAAGGCTTAAGTAAAATCCTGAATTAGTAGTTAATACCGTCAGGAGTGTGTGTGTGTGTGTGTGTGTGTATCTGATTTCAAAGTCCATATTTCAGCTACATTACCAGTGAAAAGCTAGATTTGCTGGAGAAAAAATTCAAAGGAAAGGAAGGTCTCTCTCCTAATATAGGTATCAGATACTGACCACAAACAGTGGAGGGGGCTATTATAAACAAGTGCCCCTCTCTTATTTTTAAAATAAATTGCCTACGCCTTTATATTCCCCCTGAAAATAAAACAACACCCACTACCAGCACAACCTCAACCAAAAATTCTGTCAGTAGTTTACAGATGCAAAGCTCATGTTGTCCAGACCTGCACCTGTACAGGTGTATCATAAGCCCGTCCTTAGATTACACATGGGTGTTGGAAGTACAGCACCCCACAGGCGTGTGGTCGCAGTAAGGACACAGCCTTCTGGGAAATACCAGAGGTAGCCTCAGGCAACAGGCGATGGGCGGCCACCTAATGCTTTATCATTAATGGCCTAGAAGATTTCACGTTATGGTGTCTTGGGTTTTAAATTAAATGTCAAATTCAATTTTCCATTGAAAATGTGAAGTATGGAACTGCCCTCGGAGAAGCTGAGAACTCAGTCCTTTAATTAGTGGCTGCCTAGTGCTGAGTAGAGATAGTTAGAGATCGTTATTTGGTGAATAGTCACTCCTCTCTGCAGAAATATGTGGGTTTTCACCTCATACGCTTTCAGGGTGTAGTCAAATCTTGAGACAGTATTTAAAATATGCAGCATTCGATGTGGTATTAAATACAGTGGAACTGATAAACTCTTCCCTGTGGGATCATGCCACCATTTATATCCTGATCTCTTTGACATTTAATCTATAATATCAGAAAAATTTCTGAAAGAAACCGAAGCAGCTCATATTTCATATATAGTGGTTTATTTAGCTTTTTTTCCACCCCTGCTGACCAGGGTTTGTTTTAATAATAGGACTGATAATGGGGTTTCCAATCTACTTTAATGTGTTACCATTATATCTTTCTGAACTATCTGTATATTAGTGCTAATTGTGAGGTATGTTTTAGTCTAAAAATGCAGGCTTAAACACGAAGACATCATTTTTTACTGCCGGTTTTAATTAGAAACCTAAAGGAACGTGTACAATTAAATATGCCCATAAAAATAATAAATACATTCCTACAATCCTAGTCAGTTTGTTGCACCATTAATATCATTCAGCGTGGCAGTTTTTAAAACGTATTGGAGTAATTCAAGTGGAAAATGGTAAAGAATAAAATTACTAGCATTTAAACCATTGTAACTGGTTTAGAACCGTGAATGCTGCTCGTGTCTGCAACAATAGCTGTATTGTTTAGCAACTATGTTTTTGAGTTAACCGTTTGCCCACCTCATATACCCCATTTTTTTCTAAGAACAAATAATCTTGGTTCTAAAAGTATACACCTTCAGAATAAAATTAATTGGACTTCAGAGATGTGTAGTCACAAACAAAAAATTTTTAAATCAAATATTAATGTCTTTAAATTTCCCTGATGTTAAAAAAGTGATTTATTTAGTTTTAAGAAACATTCTGTTTGGCAAGTCTTTTCCTCCATGGAGAGTGTAAACCCAGCTCCACCTTAAATAATCATTCTGGCATGTACCGTGGGTCATAGGTGAGACCACAGATCCTGGTGTTCTGGTGCTGGGCAGTGAACTTGACTGATAGGCTGTCAGAATGAGATACACAGCCAAGAATCACTCTGTTCCTCTTCCTCACACTACAACCTTCTCAATATAACAAAAATAATATATCAAATGTACTTTAAATCCAAAGCATCTTCACACACATAATTTTATTTAATCTTGTCAATAACTTTATTGAGTAGAGTATCACAATGCTGTTTTTTACAGATTAAAAAAATATTTCTGTGACTTGAATACCACCAGAACACCTACAATAAGCATTGATATATGCTGGCTTTATTCATAGACAATGTGAACTTCATACTAGCTTTAGTCTAAACGAACGTAAGTTCTCAATTAGTAACTTTGAAATTAAGTTTTATCACAATGTTATAGTTTATTTCAAAATGGAATAAAATTTTATCTTGCTAGTTAAAATGAAAATGATATTGTGAAATTGTTTATGATATAATTTTATGGTTAAACATTATTTGGTAACATTAAAAGGATGATCTTATAAGTATGTGACCGTCTGTGAAACTGAAACACTAGATTTTAAGTAAAGACAGGTCATTATTTTCTTTCTGTGGCCCAAATTATAGTTGTATCACAGTATCACATGTTATTTTTAGCTACTGGCCTAAATCCTTTCTACACATAAATAATTGTACTTTTGCACTTAAACTTTAAGTTGAAAGACAGAAGTCTAGACTAGAATAAAAAAAAAATAAACTATTGAATGCCTGTTATATTGCTAACTTCTTTTTAGTCTCATTTAAGTATTATAAAAATGTGTACAATAGCTGTCACCTATTATCAGTTATTATCTTTCACTTGAAGATGAGGAAACTAAGTGGTTAATAATTTCAAAATACACCTTAGAACTAATAAGGAGCCTAGCTGAGACTGAAAATTTATGTCTATTCTCTCAAATCTCATGTCCTTTCAATAATATTGCAATTAAATGCCTCCCCTGCTATATACACCTTCCCAAAAGTATTAAAAAGTCTTAAAACCTTCTAGAAAATGAGCTTACATAAAAAGCCTGCACCACGTAAGTATATCATTATTTTCACCCATAACCCCATAGTTCTAATCATAACCTAAGCTTGTTAAATAGCAATTTGATCCAGTATTCTCCTTATTTATTTATTTATTTATTTATTTTTTATTTTTTATTTTTTTGCAGTTTTTGGACGGGGCTGGATTTGAACCTGCCACCTCCAGTGTATGGGGCTGGTGCCCCACTCTTTTGAGCCATAGGCGCCACCCCAGTATTCTCCTTTTTTACATCACAAATCTTAGGTTTATTTTTCTTTTGTTAAATTGTTAAAGAAATTATATACAATATATTCAAAGGTGGTGAATTTGCCTAGGTTACAGATTTTTCTTTCCTACAAGTCATTTGAAAAATAGGAAAAATAACGCCCACAAAGATTCTTTGCAGTGTGTCTTGCCTTGTGCTGAAGTGGCCTCCTTTGATGAATGTTATGAAAAACAGTTATGCAGGTAAGATGTGTGTGGAGTAAGCAGTTCCTGTATGTCCCTGTACAGCATCGGTGCCCAAGAACTGATGCTTATTAAACACGAGCTGAGTCTCAAGTTCTGAAACGAAGGAAACAATAGGAAACAAAGAAAAAAGTACATACAATGTTTGACATTATATCGTGTTATTATTGTTTGCTTTGTTGACAATTTGAAGAGAAATACATCAGATTTGACCCTTCACCGAGCTCCTAACTTTGGAGGCGCTCCCTGGGTTTCTGAACGGCAAGGTGAGCTGACGTGAGCCTCACGGCCTTAGATGTTCTCAAGTTCAGATCCGGAGACCAGTTCAGAGTGGCTGGACTGTTACAACAGCCGAGAACTGGGTTACAAACAAATTGCTGCAAAAGCACAGCAAGGTGTTAGATTTATGGGGAAGTGATGGAAAACTTTTGAAGGACACAGAACTTTAAAAATAGAAAAGAAATAGAGTAAGGAGAACAGATAAAAGAAGTTCAGTCGTGGAAAAGAGCAGGATGAAGAAGCATCGTAAGCCTGGGACAAGGCGAGTGATGCCCAGTGGCTCTGAGCGCCTGAGTTAGGGTCCCTGTCTGTCTTTCTCGCTATTATATCCAGCTAGCACAGAATTTGGGTGTGTAATCTATGTTTAGGTAATCATCGAGGAATGAATAAAAATCGGGGGTAATTATGGGAAAAATATAAAGTAAATCGTAAAGGCAAATGGCAGCTGATTCAGAAGGGTCCTGATGAGCACAAGACGCAGCATGAGGTTTATTCTGTAGCCCGGTGAGCGGCAGGGAATTTATTTCTAAAATAATCCGTTTGGATACTGAGCAAAAGCAATGCCTGGATGTGTCTAGCACTAGACAAGGATCTCTCTGCCTTCTTCAGCCTTTACCCTTTGTCTTCTGGAAGATGCTGTCCATTGTCACCTGAAGAATCATGCATGCCAACTCTGTATTCTAGAAATACCTCTGACCCTACACGGGTGATTTGGGACCCACGTTAACAATGACTCACTGACTGACTTATTTCCCTGACGGGCCCCACGTGCATGCCTGCACTTTCCGAGAGTGCATTTTAGTGGAACCTTAATTCTGTGTTGTTATGAAGTTTTTCCATATGCCATAGCATGAGTTTCTTGAGGTACAACGATCTTGCTTATATTTTCACCTTAGCAGCTCGTGCGGTGACTGACACTTTTCTGATCCTCCATAAACGCTTAGGAAAGAGTGTCAGTTGAATGTTTCAGAATCAGACTCTTAGAGGAGGAGAAGCTAACACTTATACAAAGGGGGGACGGGGCACAATTCAAAGAAATAGAGTCGGGAGCAGCACGCATCTCCGATGATGCCGTGCAAAGAAAGGGAGGAGACAGGGCCCGGTCAGGGAACTAGCACCTGTCACAAATTGTAGGCCGAGCTTTCTCGACCTCAGCGTTATCATTAACACATAGTAATCATACAGAGGTATGGGGTAGAATGTGATGTTTCAATGCATGTATGCATTATATAACCTCAAATCGGGGTCACCTCCAACATTTATCATTTCTCTGTGGTGGGAACATTCCAAAAGCTCTGCTCTAGATGTTTTGAGAGATGCAATATTTCTTGTTGACTACAGTCACCGGTGACATGATAGGACACCCCAATCCAGTCTCTCGATCTTTCTGTATCTTCTGCTGTCTTCCCAGCCACCCTCTGCAGTATCTTTCCTTGTCTCTGGCAACTTTCTGAGTCCAAATCTTTAAAATTCCACATACAATTGAGAAAATGGAGTGTTTGGTTTTCTGTGCCTGGTCTGTGCAGTTACTAAATGCTAATAGCCTACCTTCCACTGTGGCAATAAAAATGTCTCCATATATTGCCAAATATCCCTGGAGAGCAGAATTACCTTTGCTTGAGACCAAGGGCCTTGAGTCCCAGGGGCGCCCAACCTTTTCTCTGCTGCATTTTGGAAAGATAAGAGTTGTTTGGGCCTTACATTAAATGAACAAGCAATAACAAAAGCTGACTAGGAAGAAAAGGTCCGTGCATACTCTTCAGCGATATGGGACACCAAAAATAAACAAAAAAAGTCCTCACAAAATCAGCATGGTCCTGCAGGCAGGAAGGCTGGACATCTTGGCCTAGAGCAACCTGATATTTACCTCTTATGCAAACATTGCTCATTAGAGGAGTCTCATATTAGGCAGATGCAGCTGGGTGCTTCAACCACCACCATGCTCAGCTATCGGCTGGGGCTGTCCAGGGCACAGGCCCATCTCAAACACTGAGGCGGACCCTGACGGGGTGCTCACAACTGCAGGCTGTCAGCTCAGAGCTCTGCTCACAGCCAAACTGAAAATTCTTTCTTGAAAGGAACTCAGAGCAGGTATCTCCAAGGCCGCCACATTAAGGCCGTAGATTCCCCTTGCAGTGGGTGGTCTCACGTGATGGCATGTCCTTGTGCTTTATATGGCCTCCCCTGTTGAATGGGTCCAGGATTCATGCTCTGCGCTCTGCTCTGTTTTGTTTTCCAGGAGTAGAATTCTTTCTGTCTGAAATTTCTTCTGCAACTTCAGCTATATTCCTTTTCCTAGGTGATTGAAATCTCACTCTGACTCTACAAAATTATATTCCTCATTCAAAGGTTAAAATGTAGCCTTCTTAGACTTTGGAAATAAAGTAAATCCTGCAAACGAACAATAGCATAAGGATAGCAAAATGTGGTGTCCATTAGCTTTGTATAGCATAGCTTATGGTTGGGTCACTGCCCAATTTACTGTTGCTGTGTATTTCTTGTACTCTCTGCTTTT